>OOFH01041190.1:2713-14080 GCA_900323355.1 Merlangius merlangus
GTAGTTGCACGCGCGCGCGCGTGTGGGGGGGGGGGGGGTTCACTCTTTATTACGACAACCCTCTATTACGACATACCGTTATTACGACATGCCTCTATTTAGACATGCCCCTACTCCCGATTTTTTTTAGTACCGCTATTCCGACATTACCAATCCTCATTTTCAATTTATCTCAGTTCCTGTACTGGAAGAGGACGTCTGAATGGACGTCTTCTCAATGCCGTGGAACGCTCCGTTCACTGTTGCAATGGGTAGTAGTCCGGTAACTCGTCAACCCCGTCTTCGGTTGCTACGCGTTGTTGTAGGGTAGCCGACAGCTCTCTCTAGTGGGCTTGTGTGTGTATGGACTCGGGCAGTCGTCACGCGTCAGTCCTGTTATGCGCTAACTCGTTCAATACATATTACTATGAGACACAGCCCGACTCTGTGTATTCTTCTATGCACCTTCACTTGCAACAAGCGTCTTTTGCAGATTATTTCACCAATCCTGGCTATACCACTGTTAATGACCTCGTGTCGGAATGGCAGGACGTTTGAAAAAAGGTCAGGTGCCGCTACTCCGACAATGGAAAAAAAAAATGTTGCAGTAGTGGGACGCCTGAAAATTAATGTTAATGCCGCCACTTCGACAATTAGACGCCAATGTCTAAGTAGCGGCATATCGGAATAGCAGCATGGAACCAAAATTTTTCACATCAGTGAAACCATGAACAGCCCACATTGGAGATTTGTCATTATTCATTAGCAAACGGGGACAGCAATACAGTCGATTGCTAGTAATGATACCAGTAAGCCATGAGTACCTAGCAAACCCACAACACTGACGTTGCCTTTACTTTTGGTGATCTCGATTTTGGGAAGTGGTCTACCTTTTTCTTTGGTCGCTATCTTAGCACTGTAACTCAATGAATGGAATGCTTTGTGTAATAATACATGAACAATGTCCTCTGTTCCATTGTTTCCATTATACACTGAATTTGCAAATGTTAGAATCTCGCCATCGTTCAGATGATTTCACTTGCTTTGCGTCTCTTAGACTTAGCGGCAATGCAGAGCGGGTTTGTTATCGACAGTGTTTCCAGATTGGGCAGATTTTCAGCCCAATGATAATCTTTCCAGCCTAACGTGATTAAAAGTAGCCCAATTGGGCAGGAAATCTGCCCAATCTGGCAACACTGTTCACCAGCCACGGATCCTGCTTATTGGTTCATAGCGCAGTGCGAATAGATTTTTGAGCAAATCAGACCCCTTAAGGTCACACCCACTCAGAGGAGAACTTTCCTCCTCTCTCCCATTGAAACCCATGTTATTCACCGGCAGCCAGTACTTTTGGGGAAATGAATGGGAGTCAATGGAGACTAAGGGAGGAACGTCCTCCCTGAAGTAATTGTCAATAGACGATAGGGGGTACTAATGTCCCTTTACCCAGGAAAACGAACATTATATATTCAAAGGCATTAAAGTAGTCATATTTAAGGGCATTAATTCATCACAGTAGTCTGGGCAACATTTTTTATTCTCAACAATGTTAAGGAGGATCTTCATCCCTCTCTTCAATGGAGAAGCCTCCACTGATGTACACATACACAGTGTTTGTGTGTGTACCCGCCCGGTAGCACACCGTGTGTTCTAGTGCTACCGGGTGGGACCAACTTATTGACTGTTGGGGACAAAGGTTCTAATTGCCAAAGTAAGATTAATTCGATTGACATAACAACATGGAGAGGCAGAGGCTCACAATCGTCCAAATTATATTTATCGCCAAAAGATGGGGTTAACTAAACCCAATCATCATCAAACTTGGTGTAGTTAAAGGTCATGAAACAGTTATCAAATCCTGTAGACATTTGTCTCTTATTTCTAGGAAACCTGTAACAAAATAGACGCTGGAAAGTTTAACTTAGTCGATCATCCCCAAACTTGGTGTACTTAAGGAAGCATAGAACAATATTTGGCAAAAGTTAATTCAAATAGGACCACAGGAGGGCGCTACAGCGATCAATTGAAAACTTTAAAGATGCCTTCACACTAAACGGGACGGGGCGACAAGATCCCATACAAAGTGAACATAGAGACGCGTATCGGAGAAAGAGAAAACCTGCGACAAAACCGCTGTTGAACACTGATTGGCTGTCATCACGCAAAATTCTCGTCAAAGTTGATTTGACGAGAATTTCGCGTGATGACAGCCAATCAGCATTCAACAGCGTGGCCACTGAGTGACATGTGTAACATAACACATCCAATCAGCGTTCAACCGGCAAACTCAGTGCAGTGCAGTCCAGGGTGAACTTTAGCATGGAGGAGAAAGTGATTGTTGCCGTTTGCGACTCCCGGAGCTCTATATATAATATTATATAATATAATTGTATATATAATATCACAGCCAAAAGCTCTGTGTGCCTCCGGATGGCCATAGTGCGGGGAGCTCTCATAGGGATTGGGCTTCTCAGGGTTTGTTTACCGGCGTCGCTATGGTTTCCGGTCTTGTGTGTTCCAACGGTTTATTAGGTAGTCCTATGTTATAAATCTCTGTCTAATCAATACTTCATCCAATGCCTCTTCCGTGGTCATTACAATATTATGAATAGACTGCGTCGGGTCCTCCGATGTCTCTCCCTCTTCCACAAAAGGTAAAGACATGCAATGGTGGTTATCTTGTTGTGGAGCGACAAATTCGACTAAACTTGCACAGCGACAGATTATGATTTGTGGCGCGACAAAACTTCGGCGACAACGTGAACGGGCGACAACGTGATCGCACATTAAGCCTTTTGACGTACAGTCATGAACGTTTTGGACCAAAGCTGAGGCTATTCCAACGTTGGTCAACCATGTGCAAACAAAAAAGGTCTTAATGGTCTGTGTCAGGGTCTTAATGGTCTGATAGGCTTGGCAGTAAAACAAGCAGTAAAATCCTGCATGTAGCTTTAATTCTTATTATTATTATTTGTTTTCTGACACACAAACATTAACATAGAAAGACAAATGCATACATATAGGTACTATAGTGGAATAGTATATAGTGGAATAGTATGCTATGTCAATTCTAAGCAATAGTACATATCGTTCTTAAATCGAATAAGATAAGATAATAATAATATGTGTGTGTTCTTGTGTGTGTGTGTGTGTGTGTGTGAGTTGTATGGGAGAAATGTAAAGGTTTAAAGGAACTATGAGTAACATCTTGCCCTTTATGTTTGACACCAGTGTGGAAAAAGGTAAACTAATGGAACCTTTCCACCGAGCGGTGAAGTACGGGTAGGTGCAGTGCAGTTCACGTTTCCACCTCCAAAAGTGTGCGGGTCCCAGAACAAGCACACTGAGCCGAGCTTAGCCATACCTATTTTTTGATACTCCTCCGTTGGAGTACCAAGCGGTCTGAAAGGGTGCCGAAAAGTTGGAGCTACAAAGCCGGCCGTTGATTAGTCGACATAATCGTCACTTCCGTAAAACGATGGTAGAAACCAACAAACGCAGTAGGAAAGCTTAGTTTATAGAAGAAAATGTTGCGCAAAAGTTTGCTTCTCTGACATCCTCCATTGTTGCATTCTCCTTTTTCATTTAATTTATTAGCAGGCTACACTGTGTCGCGCTGCTATGATGTCCCGATGCTCACGTAGCTGGCGCTGCTTCGCCTCAGGCTTAAACCCCGCCCTCACATAAGAATACTGTCGGCGGTGGACATGCGAGCTGCAGCTAACCAGACCTAACTGTACCGCACCTAGCCGCTCCTCAACACTCAGTGTAAACGTGCCATAAGGGCCCTGTTCCAAAGGATTCCATGTGTCGTTTATGACGCCTCCTGATGGACGTCTGCTTGGAGCCGCTTATCTTTAATAAGATCATAGCTGGCCCTTGGGGGAACGGTGACCACTGAAGCAGTTATCTATCAGTGCGTTGACATTGGGTAGCTTGATAGGATTAAGCCATATAGTTGGCCCCTAAAAGGTGTGTCAGGCCACGTCACCATGAGAAGGAGGAGACTGGGAGCGCTTTATGATGTCCAAAAGGGAGAAAGGAGACCCCACCTGCGGCCTCCTTCTCTCAGGGTGTTTTATTACATGTTTATTGTTTGAATAGAATTGATTGACATCATGCTCATGAATGTCATATTTTTATGTTGGCCCATATATGTGTTATAGGGATTTGTTTTTGTTGATAAGACATGACTCATACCATAAACACATGTGGTATATTATGCCTGTTTTAAATCAGTTTATAATTTTTCTACCCCACATAGGATGTAGCTGATTTTTAATTAGATCTTAAGATGTTGAAGATAACTTATTTCAACTGTAATGTTGGTATGTCTTTACACTGTTTGGCAGATGGCAAGGAGGAATGATTGAAGGGGTATATCTGGCAACCTGCTGGCTCCACCCCCAAGCCTTACATGGACTTCCTCCCATTAACAAGGCAGGCGTCATGGTCATTAAGCAGGAGTGCTTGGGGTTAAAGGGGAGAGCAGGCTACCACACAGGAGAGCTAGGGCAAGCCAACTACAGACAACATCTGTGGGACCTTCTGGGAGTACTGTACCACTCCTGATTAGAGGTGGAAATTGAATTGGACTTATTACGTATTGGACCCTGACGGAGGTGGATGACCATTGGACTTAATACGGATTGGACCATGACGGAGGTGGATGATCCTTTCCCACCATGGTGGTTTTTATTTACACAGTAAATAAATCGCCCTGAGTTGGAACTGCTCTGTGTTGTGTGGTTTTATTGTTCAACTTGGTGGCGTGGAAACCCCATAACCGCTGGCCCGCTACAACTGTAATATACTGAGAATACAGGGCAGGAACATAAGTGCATGTTGAATATACGGGGAACTGGGGTGGGATACGATAGGTGTCCAATTTCGAGGCCTGAAGTATAGAGCGTTGTGATTGGCCAATGCATGTTGGGGAAGTTACTTATAATTAGGGCTGTCAAGCGATTAAAAGTTATTTGCGATTAATCACATTAATGTTATAGTTATCTCGCGAATAATCACATTTTTCTCTATGGAGGACAGTAATAAAAGGACAGTAATAAAATATATTTGGTAGGATGGATATAAGAGGAGAGACCCGCAGTGAACTCAACCCACTTGACATCAGGTAGGTGCATGACAGTGGTAGGCCTACCGTAAAACTTCCATAGCCCATTAGTGACAGCTAGCCGCTGACTCTCACCTAATGTCAACCTAATGTTGCTAATTCGGTTTACGTTACTAGACACATCTTGCCCCCCATCAATCCCCCCCCAGCGGGAGATCAATGCCCTTTTTTGGTTAAAGGAAATGAGGCGGAGTCAAACTATGACGAGTCAAACTAAGATGGTGACGCGCATAAACCAAGAGAATTGGATGCAGTTGGAATAACTGAGGTCCGCCTGGATGCTACATCCATTTTATATACTATCTATGGCTGGAACAGAGTGACACAAAAACACACACACACTTTTAAGGAGTTTTTCGCCCGCTCCGTATCCTTGCTTGCTCCAACAAGTTTGTGCGGCGTGCTTGTTGTTTAGTTTCCGGTGTAGCTAGATCCGGTATGGTGTTTTAGTTTATCTAATGTAACCAGTTGTTGCTAGACAGCAGGTGAAAAAACGACAACATTTGCCAAGCCAAAAGCGTTAATCGCGCGATAAAAAAATGGCGCGATTAACGCCGCTAAAATTGGTTTGTGTTAACGCCGTTAATAACGTGTTAATAACGCGTTAAACTGACAGCACTACTTAGAACGCAAACAAACAATAACGATCAAACGCAAGTCCGCTTCAAAGCAGCCCAGGGAATTGAAACTTGGTGACCACATGCATTTTCTTCAGAAAATGCACAAGCGGCAACATGTCTAAATATTTAGTGATTATGTTTTATCATGTCTATCTTATGTACATGGATCCTGGGATGAAATAGAAAGCTGTTATAAGTGTGTGCTAGTGTTAATAATTGTTAGGCGGGGGAGGATGGCAGCCAAAAGTAAGAGAAACAGATGGTTGTGAGTCTGAATCCCAAGCCAGATGGTAAAAAAAATAGGAAATTATGATAATAAACAATTTTTTTTAAGGTAGTATTTCTACTTTCTGTCCAAGGCTTCTTGGGGGTAGCAAAAAATAAGTAGTTAGATTTTTACCAATCCAGTTGAATAAAATATTTACCATCCAGGATAGAGGTTTCCAAAAGAGTAGGACACATAGCAGGCCATGCTGACCACAATGGTCCATTTGCAACCCAGGTTCTTGATCATAAGGGGGGGTAGGAACATGGAGGAGATGATGATGGAGGCATAGATGACGCTCAGCGAGGCCACACCCATCCCCTCCTCTGCATTCAGGCTACTCTAGAGGAAGGAGAGGTGGGAAAGAGATGATGGCTTGTTAAACACTTGCTTTTTAAACCTCATTCCTAGGCGATTCGGTGTCATGATGGAACACCTTCAACAAGGTTCTCCAAATGAGCACTATTGGTGCAAGAACCTTGCAGAACCTTTGCAGAACCTCATTTTTATTGAGTTAAGTTTTCTTCTTCTCACCCCTATTCGAACAGGTAAAGCAAGTGTAAGACAGTTTATTTTCTTTTATGGTTTTTCATTGTGTGTAAATATTACTTTATTGTAACTGTCCACATGTGTCATTTATTTTATTGTTTATTGTTACTTTTTTTTATTTATTATTTACTTGTTCGAAATAAAAACTTTTCAATTCAATTCAATTGATTCGTCCAAAAATTCCATCTTTATTTTCTCGTCATTATTATCCCTTTTTCATGTTATTATTCTTCATTCTGCGGGCACTGTCCACTGGCATTTGGAAGTAAGAGAACAGAAATGGCATTGGAGTAGACTGGGATAACAAATGAATTCATGACTCTACATCAATATTTGTTCATGCTTTCTGTGTCGAGATGGGTTGGACGGAGTTGGAAGTTGTAGTATGGTTTCAAATGAATACATTATTCAATTAAGAAATACTAAAAATTGTAATACAAAAAAATGAAGCAATTTCTTATATGATCTTCAATTACATCACACTATCTAAAATAAGATTATAATTTGTCATTTAGGCATGACCGGTGAATAATCCTATGTTCCTGATATGTGTTGATGGCTGTGCCGAGGGAGAGCGTTGGGCTTCTCAAACACTAAGAGTTTAACACCACGGTGTGTGGTGCATTTCATACACCTCACGGCTGATTATATTGTTTACACACAATGATGGTACTAGCTTAAATATTAATTATCCAAAAGTTGGGTTGTTTAGTTTAGAGATAACACGTTCCCCCTCCTTCCTATTGATAGTTTCAGCAAAAGTGATATATAACAGTGGACAGAACTTAAAGAGCCAGTGAACCCAAACTCGTTTTCTTATTTGTTTTAAACATAGTAACTTAGTCTTACATGATCGTCAACATACTTATCTATGCCAGCTAAAACAGTGGGTCGACGGGCTGTTTAAGGGCTGCAATTTCCTTGTATTTAAAAAAAATTATGTCAAAACGGCATTAGTATCTTTTTGTCCCCCTTACCTGCAGACTCTGAAGGCCGCCATACGCCGTGAACAGGGAGAGGAACCCGATGGACACCACCAACACGTTCTTGAGGTTACGCCCGTTCATGCTGATGGAAAACCAGACTTCTAGTAGAAGCAGATTTTAAAAAACAGTACAAAAGAATATATCCACACTATGTTTCAAACATTACTGGTTACAAAACAGTGTTAGTCGGTAGATGCAACTCTGTGAGTTAAGTCAGCCTATGTGACTGTGTCTATATAGTGATAACATGGCCAAAGTTCACTTCAAGACATACCCTTCTAGCATCTGCCTTTTTCGGAATTTATTACAAATGCTTTATCTTGATTTTCAAGATAAAGATATATTGGATATATATATGGGATTTTCAATATATATTGATTAGTTTCCAAACGGTACAGCTTTCAACACCTAATGCTAATTTGTCTTGTCCCATTTGTTTTCTTGTATACATTATTTATTATAATTACATTGGGGAATTTTCAGTAGTTATGAATTAACTTGACTCCAATCCACACAGCGTGGAAGCACAGTACAAAGGGTAATTGCACGTTGTAGAATGGTTTTGTCATAAAATGATTAAAGCTTTTCCTTATTGTGATCAAATGTAACCGGTTAGTTTCTGGCGTTTTCTTCGTTGTATTTGGATGAAGAGGCCCAGACCAGGATATCTTTGGAGGCGATCTCCGTTTATTCTGAAAAAGGTGTAAATAACAACAATATCCTGCGGTCAACTCTTATTAATGTGAGCTCCTCTCCCAAGGATTACAACATCAAAAGGGCATGTTGCATTCAATACATTAAAACACAGAAAACATACCTGACAAAGGTGTAAATAACAACAATATCCTCCGGTCAACTCTTATTAACGTGAGCTCCTACACAAATTAAATGACAGAAATATGTTAGCGTACTACACAATAAGTTTAAGATAGCATGTAAACTTATAAATGTAGTTTAACAGAGGCTAAAACATGGACATTTCTGTGACCACAGGGTCGCTCACCTCTCCCAAGGAGTACAACATCAAAAGGGGAGAGGCAAAAGCGTGAAGCACATTTATAGGGGGGACCCATGAAAGTGAACGTCGGGGTACAGAAACTCAAACGTTCTGAAACGTTCCACATATTGACTCAGGAGGCCGGAAATGTCAGGTTATAACTATTAAAACAGATTTCATGTATTTTAATACTCCATATTACTGCTGTATAATTGGCTCTGTTACACAAACATGTTGATAAAGAAGATTTTCGTTAAACTGGTCAATAAAGGTTGTAGTTCATTCCAAAATATATCATTGAGTGTCTTTAGCATAATATACAGGATTATCATATGAACTCTACTCACTTAAGGCCCACTTAACACCCAGAGGAATGAAATTATCATCACTTTGGTGATTGTGGCGACATCATATATATAATTATACGTAGGCCTATATAGGGTTAGATGATTAAGTAAAAATAACAACAAAATACATGTAACAGCAACAGTCTTTTTATTTTCAAAAGCAGATAACTCACTCATGTTTAACAAAAATAGTTAAACAAAGCCATTTTTAAGCGCAATATTTAACTTTAACATTAACGTAAAACAAGTAGGTAAAGTTCAGAGAATTGCAGTAGAAGTATCTCAGTGTTTCACAGTATCCAGTTCAACTCAGTAGACAATATCTGATTTAAGTATTTCACCATTAATCCTCATCACTGCTTTCCATCAAGTCCTGTCTGCCGACGGATATCATCATGGAAGTTGCAGACTATTTGACTAACCCCTAATTCACAACAAGGACGAGAGACAAACCATCCTGAACCTTCTCTATCATTGTTGCTTTGAAAAAAACAAACCACACTGGGCAATAATAAAGCCTTATCTTATCTTATCTTATCTAATTTGATCCTGTCCTATCTTACCTAGCAGTTTCAGGACATCAGCCTTTTTTGTCTCCTTGACCCAGTTGATCCTTGGAGCAACAGCTTGTTTGAAGGTGTCCCACTGGTTTGAAGGTATTCCCACGCTTTAAGACAGAATAGTAACAGAAGTCAAGTTATGTTATTATAACTCAAGTTCTATGATTGTAGGCGTAGCCGTATAGGCTTTGCCTTAAGGGCTTGTCCAGTGCCCGCACTTGCGTGAGCTCGTCTTCCACGCTTTTCTCAAGGCTAGAGCACGTAAAACAATGAACAAGAGACTAGGGCAAGTCTGTAACCTCGAACTCCACCCGTATTTTATAGAATCAATGAAAAATGGGCAATAACAGCTTCTCCTACTTCTGCTACCACTGCCACCGCGACCACTGCCATAGCATTGTGCCAGGTTGGACGTATATAGTAATAACTTGAAAATGGTGGAAAAGACGGTCGCGGAGCTGCTGCGGGAGGCCGCTGCAGCTCTACAGAAGCAGCGGGATGCAGGGCACGAAAGAGCAACCAACATGCCTGCACCGGATCGCACCGGATGAGGGTGCGCAAACCGGTGTTCAACAAGTGACCGTGTTAACTGGTGACCATCAGCCGAATGCGTCGCTTGTTGTCGTGGCTACGGCAGCTGTTGGAATAGGTCCATGGTTGGAAATCGGGAAAAGACTCGTAGCTGTCCTATGCCTCTTTGATATGTTTCAATAAAATGTCAGAACATACCCATCTCATTGGTATTTGAAGTCTAATTGGAGGAAATGGAATGGCCAAAATGAATAAGAAAATGTGAAAAAAATGTATAATAAATACGGGATTCTAACTCATACCAGTTTTTGGGGGAAATATTTCAAGCTGAGATCCATTGTGCCGTTGAGCCACAGAAACGTGATCATCTGTAGTAGGCTTCTAAAAAGCATGACTTCCTAAGAGCAGGAGGCAGCCGGATCAACTTGTGACCCAACTGTCCATGTTATTTCTCGTTTCCAAAAAGAAGAGGCCATTACACCGTTATTCAAAACCTAAAGTTGTGTTTCCCTCCACTGCATACAACCCAGCCAAAAATTATGTTATTCGCTCTTTTGCTATCATTTCGGTCGCCTGATGTGGTGTAGTCTCTTGCTCTGGATCATCTCTAAGCAAAGCAGCGAGCTCGAGAATCAATGTGAGACAAGGCAGTGTCACTCGAGACAGAACGTTTATTCAGAAAAACAAAGCATACCTACAGATCGTCCAAGGGAGATAATGCCCCTGACTAGTTATTTCAGTAAAGTAGCCTATACATGGGTATCAATCACGTGACCCAGATCGGTCTCACGAAAATTCGTGACAAAAATTCGTGAATTCGAAAATTCGTGATATTTTAATCTATTGTTCGTGATCAGGGAAACGTATTTTCTAAATTTTCGTGTCAAGAAGCACAATTTTCAAACTCATGTATCTCAATTGGAAGTATTTGTCGTGTCACTAAGCACGACTTCCAAACTAAGGTTCTGTCCGGCAGCGTTCTCCCAAATCTCCGTACAGAACATTGATTGTTATATTGTTATATTGAAATTGTGGACGAGCGGACAACGTCCGAGCGGACATTGCCATGACATCTAGAAATCATACCGTATTTAATGGGTTTAATGGGTTATCATTAAAATGGCTGTGTAGGGGTTGATAATAACTCGTGAATAATATTGTTTATATACTCGTATTCCACGACGCGGGGGTCCGTCAGATAGATGTTATACCTTGTTATCTGAATGGGAAATGCAATATTTTAGGACAGATACATCATTAATCGTGTTTCTAATGACATTTCTAGCGAGAAATATACTTTTTCCTTGCATAATCTTCAGCCAGTGATTGTGTCCGGTCTTTAGTTTATGGTTATTAGGACGATTTTATCCACTCGCTCGCATGTTTCAACAACACAGTCTCA
>OOFH01041357.1:0-11149 GCA_900323355.1 Merlangius merlangus
CCCTCTCTCTCTTGCCCTCTCTCTCGTCCTATCTCCCTCTCTCTTGCCCCTCCCTCGCCCTATCTGCCTCTCTCTCACCCTCTCCCTCACCCTCCCTCTCTCTCGTCCTATCTCCCTCTCTCTCGCCCCTCCCTCGCCCTATCTGCCTCTCCCTCGCTCTCTCTCTCTATCTCTGCTCCCACTCCATGCTCTCTCTCTCTCGCCCTCTCTCTCGCCCTCTCTCTCTCTCGCTCTCTCTCTCTCTCTCTCGCCCTCTCTCTCGCCCTCACCCTCCCTCTCTCTCGTCCTATCTCCCTCTCCCTCGCCCAATCTGCCTCTCCCTCGCCCTCTCTCTCTATCTCTTCTCCCACTCCATGCTCTCTCTCTCTCTCGTCCTATCTCTCTCTCTCTCTCTCTCGCCCTCCCCGGCGGGACAGGGAGACAAAGCGATGCATCATGTCCTTGCGAGCGGACGCTGATAAACCCGAGGCCTCTGATTGGTCCGCGGCTCGTGCGGACGCAAACCTCTTCAGAGGGGGCTGAATAATTCACAACGTTCTCCGCCGAGTCAAGGAGACTTGGGGAAGGAGATGATGCACACACTGAGAAATACTGACATGACCGCAAACACACACCTCTGTATAGACAAACACACACACACACATACACACACACACACACACACACTCTCACATACACACAAACAAGTACATGTGTACGTCTACACACAGACTTTGTACTCATACTCACAGGAACACACTTAAGCACATACGTACTCATTTACAGGCTGTACACACACACACACACACACACACACAGAAATATGCATACATAAACACAAACACTTACACACCCATACATACACACACACACATACATACACAAACAGATACAAACCAACACACGCATGCACACACAAATACACACAGACACACACACACACACCCACACACATACAGCCCCCCCCCCCACACACACAGACGAACACACACGACTCAAACCTGTATTCTCTCCACCTCCAGGAACGTGGCCATCTGAAAAGCCTTCTCCCAGGTGAGCAGTTCACACTCCAGCTCTACGCTGTAAAACAGGTCCTCTCCGGTCTCCGTCTGAACGCTGAAGCAGTGCTTCCTCTTGTCCAGAAGGTCGTTATCCTGGTAAAACGGAGCAGACGCCCGTATGCTGATCAGCTACAGATGGGCACGGCCGTTTGGGCACACCGGGCAGAGAGGCAGCGATGCAACGGAGAAACTAAATGAGTTTCAGCTTCAGTTTTTTTATAGGTCTCTGAAGCTTTGAGGGTAAGCCTGGGTGATGCCGTGAGACCTCTGGGTGAGAGGGGAATGTACGCCCAGCCAGACGTTAGCTGACTCTAGCTTATGCTAGAGCTGTAATGAGAAAGTAACATGGCTGCTATGAGGCTAGTTTAAGGTGAGCTGTAGCCCAATTGCGGTGAATGTAATTGGGTAAAAAAATCTTTTTTCCTTTTTTTACAATCTCAAAGATCAAGAAAATGTTCAGAACTATCCACACTCCTCTCATAACCGTTTCTGGTTTCTTGTCTCTCCAGAAGCTCCAGTCTTGGTACATAAAATTCTGTGTTTCTTTAAAGAAAGCGAGTCTTGCTCTAAATATTTCAAAGGGGGCCTGCGCTGCAGAGATAGCGTACCTTTAAAACCTTGCACATGATTTCATACACAGTGAAGCTCTTCTCGGCTCGTGTCCAGTCCCATGTTGTAACCTGAAACAGGCCACATTAGCATCACACATTTAACATCACGCGTTAACATCACGGCTACACACGGCATCGCAAATAAAATATACAACAGGTTCACGGAAAGGCCATCTCAGGTGAGGCTCCCACCATCTGACATCACCTGAGTACAAATTCGACGGCCTTCAGGATGCATCAAATAAAGTTTCAACATCGTGCCCGTGTGGTATATTAGGAATGCATGTGCGTCCCTGATGACTCGCACACGGTTTGCATGCTGATTTCTGGAGATAAATTACGGTCTCACATTTGGAACGAGCCGCCTTGCCAAGTGTTCGCCAGAGGAATTACAAAATATATTGCTCCATTCCAAATGGATGCTATGGAAACAATGCGACTGTGAAAGTACACCGGTCATTCATTACCTGTTGTTTACAAAGTCTGATCACAAGAGCTGCTCAGCTCCCTAGCGTGAAGTCACATTGTTCAGTACGCGACACATTGGGTTTATGTAGAGGCTTTGAAAGGCTTTGCCTTTCAAAGTCGATTTTTTCCAAATGCAAAATGGCAGAGGTTTTTTGGGGTACATTTCCAGAATGAGCAGATAAGGTAGGCTTATTCTTTGAATGCATTTGGTGAATGGGCAGATAAGGCGGGCGTATTGCTTAGGCATCCCTACTGTAGACCACCATCGTAGGGATACAAATCCAGCCCGGAGCCTTTTGGCAAAGAGTCTAACCCTTATCACTAACCTGGACTGAGGGTGTAGGACTCATTATCTGCTTGGGAATCTATTGACACTTCCTCTCTTCCTGAACTTGAACACCACTGGATGGTATTACCTCAGTATGGTGTTTGAGCTCACTTGATGGACGTATGAGCTGAACCCGTGATCGGTTCTCTGGACACCAGGTGCAGACCATCTTTTCTAATTAGAATATTACAACCACGCCCGCGGCAACATCAGCCCAGAGAGAATCCCCCCATGAGCCAGGGTTGCTATTTTGTAGGAGGTATGCTACCATTGAATTTAACTTTCCATTACACGTTTGACTAGCTCTTCATCACAGCTTGCTCTCATTTGTGTTTATTAACTAGTAAATACTTATTTTTTTGTTCGAAATGTCCCACATTGGAATGGATGAATGTCAACACAGACAACTTCACTTGCTACTAGAGCCCAGAGTAATACAATTACAATTAGGGCATTTAGCAGACGCGTTTATCCAAAGCGTCTTACATCAGTCAATAAACACATTGACACACCGACGGCAGAGTCAACCATGCAAGGTGACAGCCAGCTCGTCAGGAGCAGTTAGGGTTACGTGTCTTGCTCAGGGACACATCCATACTCGAAATAGCAACCATTCAGTTAGAAGACACTTGCTCGATCTCCTGAGCTAAGCCAACCAACATATATAGCTTGGGCAATTTTACCGACCGATATTGGCCCCTAACAGATCGGTTTCTGCGTATATTTGCCGATATAAAAACTTGAGGAATGGTGTCAATTAATAGATGTATTGACCTCTTCAAAAATCCTCTACTCTGGTTGAACGTCAAACTGTATGTTCACACCAAAAGCTGTAAAAGATGCAAAATCGTTGAATAACTCAAAACGCAACGCCGTCAAAAATATCGCTCTTGCGCGTTTGTTTACTGGGACCCACGCCGGTGAGACATCTACATTCCGATTGGCTGGCGGTCATTTACAGCCGAAACGCTACCGGCTCATTTGCAGAGTTGAGCTGTTTTCAACTCTCATTTACAGCTTTACAGCTTTAAAACTATCGCTCAAGCGTTTTATCGCTCCTATCGCTATATCGCGCATGTCTAATAGAAAGTAAATGGGCGTGTATCGCTCAAAACGCTTCATAGCTTTTGGTGTGAACGAACAGTGAGAGCTTTAACTGGGCACATCCACGTAAACATTTACAGTTTAGCATCGTGTTCTGTGTGAAGATTACTAGCTCCTCCCCTTACAGCTCATTGGTTCCTTTAGCTCACGGTGATGTGCTGAAGGGTGAGCAGCCAATCCCAAGGAGCAACTCTACTCCCAGGATATCACGATGTTTATATTGAATAAATGCCGATGTATAATGAATATCGGCCGATAAATCGATATCGGCCGTTAAATCATAATCTGACATTTTTTCCTCCATAATATCGGTATCTGCATCGGCCTAAAATCAAGTATTGGTTGGGCTCCAAGACAACGTTCACCATAAATCCACAATACAAAGAAAACACCATTTGTACTGGCAGGCTTTCACTACTTGATGGATTTTTCGTTTTTCCATTAACACCATGTTAACACATCATAGGCCTTGTCAGATCAACACATATTACAAACAGTCTTTGAAACTCTTAAAGTGTTTTTTTTCTGAGGCGAGTCTTTGACAACGGGGACACAAGGACGGATCTCACCGGAGGAGCGGAGAACTTGAAGAGCGAGGATCCCCTCAAGGCTAGGAACTTAGGCGTGTACATTCGATCCTGAACCGAGTCCAGCTCCTTCTCATCCACCCAGCCCATGTAGACGATCTACCAGACAGAGAGGGTGTTCGTGTACATTTCATATCGAGGGTTAAAGAACAATAGGGAGATGGTTGGATGTACGTTTCAGATAGAGGGTTTAGGAACAATAATGGAATGGTCTTCATGTACATTCAGATAGAGGGTTTAAAAAAACAGCAATGATATGGTCTTAATGTGCATTTCATATAGAGGGTTTAGGAACAATAATGAGATGGTCTTCATGTACATTCAGATATTCAGATGTAAACAAGGAGATGTTGTTAATGTACACTTCATAGAGGGTTTAAACAATAAGGAGTTGTTGTTAGTGTTCAAAACATATAAAGGGTTTGAAAACAATGAGATGTTTTTAATGTTCATATAGAGGGTTCAAAAACAATGATTTTGTGTAGATGTACATTGCATAAAGAAAGTTTGAAAACAATAAGAAGATGGTGTTCATGTGCATTTCATATTGAGGGTTAAAAACAATAAGGAGGTGGTCTCAAGCTACATTTCATATTGAGGGTTTAAAATCAATAAGGAGATTGTGTTAATGTTCATTTCATATAGAGGGTTTAAAATCAATAATGAGATTGTTGTTAATGTACATTTCATATTGAGGGTTTAAAATCAATAATGAGATGTGGTTAATGTCCATTCAGAGGGTTTAAGAACAATTATGAGATCATGTTAATGTAGAGATATGAGGACATGATGTATTTGTAGACTTTGTAGACAACAACGTAGACAACTCGTAGGATTTGTCTATGCATAAAACTCTTAAATTAAAATATAATGTGTTTCCAATACACGGACAGGTTGTAAATTCACTTAAAAAATGAGACCTTCCCCGAAGCTTTCTGTTGTGAAGAATCGCCTATGGTGCGATTTCTATTACATTTTAAGTGGGTGCGTTTTGCAAAGCCAAAGGAAGGAAGTAACTTGATGCATTTTTAATGGGAAAAATAATGCTTCTACTTTCACAACTTTTAAATTGTAATATCCATTTATCAATATGATTAAGATTAGTTGATGGTAACAGTACTCTCAACCCAGAGGGCTCACACTCCATTGTGAGTTGGATGTAGTTCACTTACTGACCAAAGGGGGCAGTAATAAGAAACTCAGATTTGTACATACTTTAAATGGGAGTTTGAAAAGAATAAGGGGATTATGTGAGTGTATGTTTTATATAGAGGATTTCAAAACCAAGAGGGGATATTAAGGATTAGTCTCTCAATGCAATTTTAGATTTCCATTTTAAAGTGTTATGGCCAGGCCCGCCGCTCCCTATACGCAGACTACGCAGAGTGCGTACGGCACCAAGTACCTGGCGGGGGCACCAAAATTAAGGTTGCTAAAAAAGAATCATGATAATAATTAAATAATTGAACTACAAAAATATATAAATAAGCTATGAAGAGGCCCACTGTAGTTTTTTTCTTAATTGTATAACCTATATCACTTAATTTAGGCAAATTACATGTTTTTACCTAATATATAAAAATAGTCTCCCCTCCCCCTTCCCTGACCCTAATGGAACAGCCTTCGAAGCACTTGTGTTTTCGCATCAGGGCTTTTGCCGGTGATATCAAGCTGCTTTTGAATGGCGGCCATTCAATGGCGAAGAGACAACAGGAATGTGCCGCAGAAAAGCGGAAGAAGGAAAAGCTGAGAGATGACACCCGTGCATCCCTTGTTGGTAAGTGTGTGAGTATTATGTTTTATTTGACAACGACCAATAAAAAACAAGTGTTATCCCTTATGTATTTTTTCATGACGTGTGATAAAAAGCGACAGTGTTACCCCTTATGTTTTATTAGACAACGATGATAAAAAAACGACAGTGTTACCCCTTTCGATTTATTCAACAACGACCAATAAAAAACGACAGTGTTACCCCTTATGTTTTTTTTCAGGACGATGTGTTACCCCTTCTGTTTTTTTCATGACATGCCATAAAAAGCGACAGTGTTACCCCTTATGTTTTATTTGACAACGACCGATAAAAAACGACAGGGTTACCCCTTACGTTTTATTCGACGACGAGCTACAAAAAACGACAGTGTTACCCCTTATGTCTTTTTTCATGACGGCCGATAAAAAGTGACAGTTATGAATTTTTTCAAGACGTGTGATAAAAAACGACAGTGTTACCCCTTACGTTTTATTAGACAATGAGTGCAAAAAAAGAACTGTTTGTTTTTTTTACGTTTTATTCAACAACGAGCGCAAAAAAACGACAGTGTTACCCCTTATGTTTTATTTGACAACAACGAATAAAAAAACTACAGTGTTACCCCTTATGTTTTATTTGACAACAACCAATAAAAAACGACAGTGTTACCCCATATGTTTTTATGCTGGTGACCGATAAAAAACGACAGTGTCAAATGGTACTTCCGAACTAATCATTACATCGGACCCTGTGGTACAGTGGATACAGCGCTGGCCTAAGGTATCTGAGGTTCTGAGTTAAAGTCCCACCGTGTTCACTTCACTGTTTATTTTTTGAATGAACTTATTACTTTAGATATGTTTCATGTGTATTGTAATGTCAAGTATAACTTCAAAGGTTTTATTACTCAGTGCCCTGGTGGTGCAGTGGTATAAGAGAGGTTTAACACTCCGTTGACCCAGGTTCGAGTCCACATAAATATACAGCCCCAGGCGATGGAGGTGGTCACTCATCAACATATTCTGCATTATTTCTTCTTCAAATTGTAAGGTCAAGTATAACTTCCGAAGTACTTAATTTCTGTGGCCTGGTGGTGGAGTGGTGTATTTTAGGGTGATAGATTAAAACTCTGTAGACTCGGGTTTGAGTCCCGATTCTCTCAGCCACCAGTGACAGTGCTCCTCAAACATCAGCAGAACCCAACTGTCACCCCCTTCAAGGGATTCACCTTCTTGTTGGCTCGGATAGAAAGCGACAGTGTTGCCCCTTATGTTTTATATGACAACGACCAATAAAAAACGACAGTGTTACCCCTTATGTTTTTTTTCATGACGACCGATAAAAAAAGACGGTGTTACCCCTTATGTTTTATTTGACAACGACAGAAAAAAAACGACAGGGTTACCCCTTATGTTTTATTCGACGACCAGCTACAAAAAACGACAGTGTTACCCCTTATGTCTTTTTTCATGACGACCGATAAAAGCGACAGTGTTACCCCTTATGAATTTTTTCATGACGTGTGATAAAAAGCGACAGTGTTACCCCTTATGTTTTATTTGACAACGAGAAATAAAAAAACGACAGTGTTACGCATTATGTTTTATTCGACAACGAGAAATAAAAAAACGACAGTGTTACCCCTTATGTTTTATTTGACAACGACCAATAAAAAACGACAGTGTTACCCCTTATGTTTTTATGCTGGTGACCGATAAAAAACGACAGTGTCAAATGGTACTTCCGAAATAATCATTACATCTGACTCTGTGGTACAGTGGATACAGCGCTGGCCTAAGGTATCTTAGGTTCTCAATTAAAGTCCCACCGTGTTCAATTAAACTGTTTCTTTTGAATGAACTTATTACTTTAGATTCGTTTCATGTGTATTGTAATGTCAAGTATAACTTCAAAGGTTTTGTTACTCAGTGCCCTGGTGGTGCAGTGGTAAGAGAGTGGTTTAAAACTCCGTTGACCCAGGTTCGAGTCCACATAAATACACAGGCGATGGAGGTGGTCACTCATCAGCATATTCAGCTTTAATTCTTCTTCAAATTGTAAGGTCAAGTATAACTTCCGAAGTAATTAACATCTGTGTCCTGGTGGTGGAGTGGTATAAATTAGGGTGATAGATTAAGCCTCTGTAGACTCAGGTTTGAGTCCCGATTCACTCAGCCACCAGTAACAGTGCACCTCAAACATCAGCTGAACCCAACTGTCACCCCCTTCAACGGTCTCATCTTCTTCTTGGCTCGGATAAAAAGCGACAGTGTTGCCCCTTATGTTTTATTTGACAACGACCGATAAAAAACGACAGTGTTACCCCTTATGTTTTTTTTCATGACAACCGATAAAAAATGACAGTGCTACCCCTTATGTTTTATTTGACAACGACCAATAAAAAAACGACAGTGTTACCCCTTATGTTATTTTTCATGACGACCCATAAAAAAAGGCGGTGTTACCCCTTATGTTTTATTTGACAACAGAAAAAAAACGACAGGGTTACCCCTTATGATTATTTTCATGACATGTGATAAAAAGCGACAGTGTTACCCCTTATGTCTTTTTTCATGACGACCGATAAAAGCGACAGTGTTACCCCTTATGAATTTTTTCATGATGTGTGATAAAAAGCGAAAGTGTTACCCCTTATGTTTTATTTGACAACGAGAAATAAAAAAACGACAGTGTTACCCCTTATGTTTTATTTGACAACGACAAATAAAAAAACGACAGTGTTACCCCTTATGTTTTATTTGACAATGACCAATAAAAAACGACAGTGTTACCCCTTATGTTTTTATGCTGGTGACCGATAAAAAACGACAGTGTCAAATGGTACTTCCGAACTACTTATTACATAGGACTCTGTGGTACAGTGGATACAGCGCTGGGCTAAGGTATCTGAGGTTCTCAATTAAAGTCCCACCGTGTTCACTTAACTGTTTCTTTTGAATGAACTTATTACTTTAGATACGTTTCATGTGTATTGTAATGTCAAGTATAACTTCAAAGGCATTATTACTCAGTGCCCTGCTGGTGCAGTGGTAAGAGAGTGGTTTAACACTCTATTGACCCAGGTTCGAGTCCACATGAATACACAGCCACAGGCGATGGAGGTGGTCACTCATCATCATTTTCAGCTTTATTTCTTCTTCAAATTGTAAGGTCAAGTATAGCTTCCGAAGTACTTAAATTCTGTGGCCTGGTGGTGGAGTGGAATAATTTAGGGTGATAGATTAACACTCTGTAGACTCAGGTTTGAGTCCCGATTCACTCAGCCACCAGTGACAGTGCTCCTCAAACATCAGTAGAACCCAACTGTCACCCCCTTCAAAGGATTCACCTTCTTGTTGGCTCGGATAAAAAGCGACAGTGTTGCCCCTTATGTTTTATTAGACAACGACGATAAAAAATGACAGTGCTACCCCTTATGTTTTATTTGACAACGACCAATAAAAAACGGCAGTGTTACACCTTATGTTTTTTTTCGTGACGACCGATAAAAAAAGACGATGTTACCCCTTATGTTTTATTTGACGACAGAAAAAAAACGACAGGGTTACCCCTTACGTTTTATTCGACGACGAGCTACAAAAAACGACAGTGTTACCCCTTATGTCTTTTTTCATGACGACCGATAAAAGCGACAGTGTTACCCCTTATGAATTTTTTCATGACGTGTGATAAAAAGCGAAAGTGTTACCCCTTATGTTTTATTTGACAACGAGAAATAAAAAAACGACAGTGTTACCCCTTATGTTTTATTTGACAACGACAAATAAAAAAGCGACAGTGTTACCCCTTATGTCTTATTTGACAACGAGAAATAAAAAAACGACAGTGTTACCCCTTATGTTTTATTTGACAACGACCAATAAAAAACGACAGTGTTACCCCTTATGTTTTTATGCTGGTGACCGATAAAAAAACGTCAGTGTCAAATGGTACTTCCGAACTAATTATTACATCGGACTCTGGTACAGTGGATACAGCGCTGGGCTAAGGTATCTGAGGTTCTGCATTAAAGTCCCACCGTGTTCACTTAACTGTTTCTTTTGAATGAACTTATTACTTTAGATACTTTTCATGTGTATTGTAATGTCAAGTATAACTTCAAAGGCATTGTTACTCAGTGCCCCTGGTGGTGCAGTGGTAAGAGAGTGGTTCAACACTCCGTTGACCCAGGTTCAAGTCCAAATAAATAACAGCCACAGCCACAGCCACAGGCGATGGAGGTGGTCACTCATCAACATATTCAGCTTTATTTCTTCTTCAAATTGTAAGTTCAAGTATAACTTCCGAAAAAATTAACAACTCTGTCCTGGTGGTGGAGTGGTATAAATTAGGGTGATAGATTAACCCTCTGTAGACTGAGGTTTAAGTCCCGATTTACTCAGCCACGATTAACAGTGCTCCTCAAACATCAGCAGATCTCAACTGTCACCCCCTTCAAAGGTTTCACCTTCTTGTTGGCTCGGATAAAAAGCGACAGTGTTGCCCCTTATGTTATATTTGACAACAACCAATAAAAAACGACAGTGTTACCCCTTATGTTTTTTTTCATGACGACCGATAAAAAAAGACTATGTTACCCCTTATGTTTTATTAGACGAAGACGATAAAAAATGACAGTGTTACCCCTTATGTCTTTTTTCATGACGACCGATAAAAGCGACAGTATTACCCCTTATGAATTTTTTCATGACGTGTGATAAAAAGCGACAGTGTTACCCCTTATGTTTTATTTGACAACGAGAAATAAAAAAACGACAGTGTTACCCATTATGTTTTATTTGACAACGAAAATTTAAAAAACGACAGTGTTACCCCTTATGTTTTATTAGACGAAGACGATAAAAAACGACAGTGTTACCCCTTATGTTTTATTTGACAACGAGAAATAAAAAAACGACAGTGTTACCCATTATGTTTTATTTGACAACGAAAATTTAAAAAACGACAGTGTTACCCCTTATGTTTTATTTGACAACGACCAATAAAAAACGACAGTGTTACCCCTTATGTTTTTATGCTGGTGACCGATAAAAAACGACAGTGTCAAATGGTACTTCCGAAATAATCATTACATCTGACTCTGTGGTACAGTGGATACAGCGCTGGCCTAAGGTATCTGAGGTTCTCAATTAAAGTCCCACCGTGTTCACTTAACTGTATCTATTGAATGAACTTATTACTTTAGATACGTTTCATGTGTATTGTAATGTCAAGTATAACTTCAAAGATTTTGTTAT
>OOFH01042540.1:1640-20751 GCA_900323355.1 Merlangius merlangus
TTTATCCCTTGGGATAAATACATGTTAAAGCTGTGCTGGACTCAGTAGCCAGTCTATTTTATTTGACTATGGGAATGAGGAACTTAAATCCAGAGAGACAGTTAATCTGATACTAGAGACAGTTAATACATGACAATGCATTTTTTTATTTTGCCTGTGTTTTCTTTTACTCATCCATTTTATTGTATGAGAATGTCTGCTTCATGTATGAAAAGTGCTATATTAATGAAGTTGCCTTGCCTTAAATAAAAATATATATATATTACAAGTAATCTGGTTTCTACCTACATGGTGTGATTAGCCATACTGTATATTATGTGACTTGATTATGGCTAAAGGTTTGGGTACTTAGTCCACCATTGTTGATTTCTCACCTGAAGAGCCAATCTCCAGAGCTATGGCTCGCCAGGCAATGTCTTTTTTGGATTTGTCTTTGTAATGACGGGATCTTTGGTCATACAATTCGGCATATTTCTCCACCTCGACGACCAGTCTCTCATCATCCATTCTAGTAATTGTTTCTCACAAACGAAAGAGCGCGACATCCAGTGGTGAGGAGTAGATATAGAGGTGCCCACGGGACTAGCCACGCGGCGCGTTGCCGCGTGGCTAGTCGGCGCCGGTGTGGGCTGGTACATCCGGAATAATGGGGGCTGAAATTTTTACGCGTCGCTTCGGCGCCGGTGTGTAGAAAAAAGTGTGTAAAAAGTGTGTAGTTCAAAACCTGAGCAGCTTTTACTTTTTTGCCACCTACAGAGTTTGTCACGTACAATCTTTCAAAACCCCCATGTTAAAGGCCTAAACACACCGACGCCGAAGTGGCGCATCAAAAAGACAGCCCTTCATCATCATCATCGTCATCGTGGTCATCGTCCTCTTCATCGTCGTCGTCATCATCATCATCATTATCATCATTGTCTGGCTGTGGAATGTTCCTCCGCTTGCAGAGCTTGTGTAGAATGACTCATACAGTGATGACTGCGCTTGCCCTCTCTGGGGTGAGGCGTATTTCGCTGTGGAGGACATGAAACCGACGTTTCATCTGCCCAATTCCTCTCTCCACAACATTTCTTGTGTTTGTGTGCTCGAACATATATGGAGGAAAAAAAAGTAAAGGAAAAAAGTAAACAATAATAAATATGGATTCAACAAATAAAAGGCGTGAAAGAGCCAATATGATGTGTTTTACGCATAGGACTAAGCGTAATCTGCGTAATCACTTACGTGTTATACTTCAACTGTGCTCCCGGTTGTGGATTGAGGTAGGGTGTCAACAGCCACGTCTTGCAGGCATAGCCACTGTCACCCAGCAAGTGTCACCCAACTGGTACATGGTGCCTCTCAAAAAGCTGCCTCAGACCGCTCTCCATTAAAATGCGCAAATCATAGGTAGCTCCAGGCCACTTTGCAACAACATCCAGTATGTTAAAATTTGCATCAAAAACAACTTGCGTGTTGATGGAATGCACTTTCTTCCTATTGACGAACACGTCCTCATCTTTTGATGGCGCAATTATTTTTATGTGCGTCCCGTCAATAGCACCGACCACACCGGGCATACCTGCAATTGCCATGAAGTTGGCTTTGATCCTGTGTAATTGTTGAATGTCCAAAGGAAACCCGATAAACTGTTGGATGATATGTGGTCTAGAGAGCCTGGTAGTTTGGTTTATGGCACGGCTGACTGATGGTCGGCATTGCAAAGTTGCATTTTCCCTGTTGCTAAATAACGTAGTGTTGCCAAACATTTTATTTCGGGACTAATCGGATTATTCCTGTTAGTCTGGGATGTTATTGCATCCCGCACTAACTCCACAACAAGTTTAATACCCTCACGATTTAGCCTATATCTCTTCATTAACTCACAGTCTTCCATTGTCTCCAAAACATTTCGTCTCGCAGCCATTTTACGATTCTTTGTGAATAGGTCTTACTGAGTTAGGAGTCCTCTTGAGGACTTTTAAGCTCTCCTAGACTTAGGTGCTACTTTTAGGCCTAAAATACTTTGTGAATTGCTCTTAGTGAAAAAAGTTAGGAGTCCTAAATTTAAGAGTGACACGCCCATTATTTTTAGGAGTTACAGTTCGCCAGTTAGGACCTACTTTTAACCCTAAAATCCTTTGTGAATACGGCCCCAAATATCTCCCCTCTCTCCCTTTCCTTCCCCTCTGCCCACACATACTCTGGACTTTGAAACCCCCTCCCACTTGCCCCCAAGAACTCTGGAATTGAAACCTATAATTGTCCTCATATTGCACATTTCATTTTTTTTTTTACTTTATCTTATATATACTGTCATGACCCCACTGGTTTATATGGAAAACGTCTCTCTGTCTAGGCAGGAGTCGAGACAAATAAGTGGTAGCCAACCACAGCTGGCAGGCAACTAGCTTCTGGCCACGTGAGTAGTGACTCACCTGGGTTCCTGGCGAGCTCTGGTCCTTCTCTCTCTGGTAGGGGGGATAGCCCAAGCGCATGGGGTGAACAATAGCTCTCTCGTTCAGTTACTGTTTTTGACATATAACATAGACAAACAAAGGCGACAAAGGGGCGGTCACGTACCCCGTAGGAATCCTTAATTCTGGTGTGGTCCTGGTATGTGGGTGAATGGGCTTTACAAAGTCTTATGATTTCAGAGTGCAACCACTGGGCACCATGCTGTCTATCCAGACACCATCTAGCTTCTGTGTCGCCATCTTGGATCCCTCAGGTGACCATAATCAAGGCCAATCAAGGGAGCCACTCCCACAGTTACCATGACCACCAGTTACCCACCAGCCTAACATTACCCAGCAGTAGGATCGTGACAATACCGTTTGGTTTTGCCTTACCTTTTGCACTATTCAGAATTTATTTATTATATTGTGTTTCTTATTTTATTTGACCTAATTTTATACTTTTCTTCTTATTGCATCGTGGGTCGGAGAAAACGCAATTTTGATCCTCTGTATGCCTGGCACATAATTTTGGAATTGAAAATTAAGCAGACTTTGACTTTGACTTCTGAATGGCAAATCATTGTAGACGGCTAGCTCCACCGACTTTGTAATCCATACCAGCTGAGAAATGATGTCATATTCAAATCGTATCTCTCTTCTTTCCTGTTTTGCCGTAACCATAGACCAGAGTTCCGGCCTTCCCCCGCCCTCTCACAGAACCATAGCGTGGGTTTGAGCATTTGATTCTGCTCTTGGATGCGGATGCTTCATTCATCCCAGAAGCACCTCCTGACTGCGGGTGAGTACCATCTTCAAGTCATAGAGAGTCAACCTCTGTTAGGATGTTTGATTGCTCTCTAATGGTAGCTTACTTATTGTTGGACTCCACACATGAATGTAATATGATAGTTATTGCTCCGTGTCAAATTTTCTATTAATTTTTACTTTTATTAGATTTGTCTTTGGCAGATTGTTGCGTAGGGAAGTTGCAAGGAGTTTATGAGATTAGAGCAATTAAACACAACAAACATAGCAAATCCTTGTCATCTTGACAATTTTCGGTTTTCTATGCTTTTTGCTCCCTTGTTGTGCATGCATATCTGCTGTGAAATTTGTCTATCAAGGACTTAACTTAAAAAGTAACTTTGTGTGAAAATAATCAAAGAAACGTATCCGATCAAAATTCACAAATATTCACAAACACTTCCTTGTTGCCCAACCTTCTGCTTTTATGCATCAGACCTGTTTGGGCCACTGTCCATCATTGAATATAAATAAGCATAATGATGAAAATAATAATGCTAAAATGATTCGGAATTTACAAATGTACAAATCATATATCTGCATCATTTGTATGCATAAAGATATCCATAATGGATCAAGGGCACACTTATTATACATAGTAGTAATGAAAACAGTTGTGAAGAAGCGTCCCCTATTTAACCTAAAAGGACAGCAAGAACTCCATTTAGATAACCTGTACATTATATGCCGCATTCAGCACTTCTGAGCCGAGCGTGGCTTGTTCACGGTGACAAAGTATGACAGCCACGCTCTCTAGCTGGCTTTAAAAGCTCTGCCAGCTGACTGCTAGCTCTTCCTAGCGATTGTAGCTCGAGTTTCAGAGCAGGTCTGGGTCGGTCTCAGCGAAGACTTTGTCGCAAGATTGTTAACATGGAGGAACACATAGTATACATTCGAGCTAGTGTTGACAATAACTGACTGCGTTGTTTCTCCAGAGCCATGGGGTACAGTAGGCTCGTCTTCGGTGTCATTGGTAGGTATTCCACGTAGCACCACACGTGTATCTGAGTTCATTATAAGGAATGTAACCTCCATAACGACCAGTAGCGTGCGGTGACCCTAAATTTCAGTGAAGCAGAAACTACTGGTGTATGACCACACCCACAATTTATGTTTTTTTATATGTACATATTATGTACATATATGATATTGTATTATATATTATTATATATACATGCCTCACATCACTCCCACCCGTGGTCCATAAATCCCCTTTTCCTGTGTGCACACACACTTGCTCGAAAAAGTAGACTGAAACACAAAACAGTGTTCCTCTTTGACCAACAACATAGCCATTTTTTCTTTTCTTACCATGCTTGGGAGAAAGATGTGTTGTAAGTTTTCCCTCTATCCTTCGTTTGTCGGATAATGTTTATGTCCTGTCTGTCTGGGCCAAGAAACAGAAACTACAACACTGTTAATCACAGGTGCAACACCACTCGCCATATCTGCATCTGATGAAATGACGAAAGATACTGGCAGAATGATTCGAGTTAAAACAACAACAGTTCTAGAATATGACCATGGGGCAGCAGACTACTTTATGACCATATAGGCGTCTTTTAGCGCGGATTGCAATTCTTATTGCAGCCTGCAGGGTTATCAATAAACATACAGAGGAATGCGTCGCTGAGCTGCCCTGCCCAAACATTGCACAACACGTTAAACTCAACTAGAATCACCACCATCATCCAAAATTTGATGTCAACAGAAATTGTCGGAAAGCCTACAGAAACTATAGTTCATGTGACAAACACATTATTAAAAATAGAATTTTAGCAATGATTTACTGAGGAACTATTTTTTTGGGAGCATGCTTTTGCAAGTAGTTCGCTGCCCCACCTACCCATATGGACGGCACGCGCCTGATAATGGCCATATACAATCATTTTAATCGTTGGCGTTTGTAATATTTCTACCCCTCACATTATAATTAGAATAAATATTTGGATATAATTTAGAATGGTTAATGTACAATAGTTGTACAATATATCTTGCCAATGATTTGTACTTCTGAAGCATTTATTTGTATCTGTATATTGTAAGTATTTATGCAGTATTTTGTCATTCACCAGGTCTGGTTGTCCACCTGTGGGACTTTTCAGGTATTTCTATGTGCTCTATTTAGGGGCTGATGATGAGTTACCCAAACATGCAAGTATTTCAATGGATTTTTAACGCATTTAAATAATGAAAAAGGAATGATTAAAACAAAACCTGAAAAAGTATTCTGTGGTGTCTCTCTTAATTAAGCTGCATTCCGCATTAACTTGGCATTGAGCGGCACGGCCCTTCAGTCTTCAACCACCGATGGTGGGGTGGCTGACCGCGCCATCGATGGGAACAGCGACCCCATGTGGACTCACAACAGCTGCACCCATACGAATGAGGAAACACCGTGGTGGAGGCTCCAGCTGACCGGTGTGTACAGGGTGTCGGAGATCGAGGTCACTAATAGGAGCGATAATAGAGACAGGCTCGACGGCGTGGAGATACTCATCGGGAATTCACTGGTGAACAACGGCAACGACAACCCAAGGTGAATCACTGGTGCCGCCTGCCCAACTTCACCCCTGAAAAAATGGGGCAGGATAGTGTAAGGCAGGGGTTTTCAAACTTTGTGTGTGTGTGGACCACTATTTGTAATGAAGAATTTCCGCGGAAAAATATATATATATTATTTTATATTTTATTTTGCTTTTCCACGGACCACCTGCAGTACCCTCACGGACCACTAGTGGTCCGCGGACCACAGTTTGGGAATGACTGGTGTAAGGGCTAGGCGTGTTTCACTCCAAACCAAAACGGGCTGGGTTTGATCCCTGTCACACCCCTGTTATCCAAAGTGTTTTTGGAGACAATTATAAATTACTTAAGAGAATACGATATTATACTGTGAGAAAAACAACAACATTTTTGCAACCCCTGCTCTACTAAACAACACCTGGCCACACACAAGCCTCTGGCATCCGGTATCTGATACCTACCATCACCAGGCTAATGTCTCCTCTCTCCGTCTCTTTGCCTCAGGTGTGCCATCATATATGATGTCCCAGGCAGTATCACTCAGACTGTCCAGTGCAGCGGAATGGAAGGAAGGTTTATCAACTTCTACCTGTCCTGTGCAACTGCAGGGGTTATCAGCTTGTGCGAGGTCAAGGTGTATGGAGGTAGGAAGAAAGGGAAAAAAAGTTATTCATCGCTACTGCAAATGCTCTGTGTGTAAGATTAAATGAGAACCAATTTAGCGTCTTCTTTTTTTTATGCATAGCGCCCCCTGGTTACCTTTTAAAAATGTGTCTTTGTTTATTGCTCTTAAGCACTTTCTTGTGAAACACTTTGGTGCGGCTCAGCCGTATGTAAATGCGCTATAGAAAGAAATTGTCTTGACTTGATGACAAATTTAGCGCGCTTCCTGATAAGCCTACACAAACACGAAGCCTATCAAGCAAGGTGACGTGGTCCACTGCGAATCTCCAAGTGGAGGTGTCACCACATGCATCTGAAGTCATTAGTTAGTCATCCGTAGACGTTTCGGTGCTATGCAGTGAAAATGGAGAGTACAACTCCCGTCGCTACCATACTGTGTCTTTGGTTCTCCCCAGAGTTGTCGCCTCCCCCACCGTCTGTCACCATTCAGGGGAAGGAGAGGAACGCCACCCTGGTGGGGAAGCGGCTGTGCTGGTCGGACGCCCTGCTCTACTGCAGAGACTTTTACTGGGACGCGCTGAGCATCAGGGGCCCAGAAGACCAGGAGATGGTTGACGAGCTGGTGGCTAGCGCCCCCTTCCCACTGACCAGCCAACTCTGGGTGGGCCTGCGCAGGTACTGGCCAGGCCTTGGCATCCATCAGACAAACAAGACTGTCCTTATGATCATCTGTCCATCCATTCACTCATATTCATCTTGTCAGAAATACGTAACTTAAAATAGTATTTGGCCACGATATACCCCTTCCATCCAGCTATCTCTTTCAACTCTTTCAATGTCGGTAGGTCAATTACAGGGAGATCCTGGTTCTGGATGTCACGTGACCCAATGGACTTCACCCAATGGGACACAACCTCACTGCAACCCAGCCCCTGTGGGGGTGTGTCCAGTGTAGAACCTTCCACATGGAGGCCAAGCTCTTGTGAAGAACATCTTGATTTCATCTGCATAACAGGTTGGTGTCCAGCCTAAAGAACCATTATCAGGTCTTTATCAAGCAAAATATGATGTGGTCTTATGATGCTATTTTGGCGGTAAGTAATTTCATTATAGCTAGAATAGGTTTACAAGGTTTGATGCTAAAAACACACCTTATTATTCTCACACTGGTCATTGCTGCAAAACCGTTTTCTGCCTTTTTTTGGTTTAGTTCCTCTCTCTTAAAATTACCCCTCCCGGAAAGCCAAGCCCAGTAGCTATGCATGTAAACACATGTACACAATAACCTTGTTATATGTACTGTCTTATGTATGGCTGTGGAACTCAGGAACTGTCGGGTTAAAAAAGAACGTCATCCACGTAACGGCTAAGTTGAAGGCACGAAACAGTGGATCAGTGCATGGCAAATAATGGTAAATAACTGTATTGTGGCAATAACATTGCAGTTTGTATAATCATAAATCAAACTCTACACTTGAACAATGTTTAACATTTTGTGATTGGAAAGACTATCAGCATTTTGCTACACATTTTTATGGTTAGGCACAGAGAGTCTGGACCTACTCAATTGACAATGCCACACTGGATCTGATATAACCAATCGCTAACGTTTGGCCGGGAATCACGTTGCGCGCAGGCTGTAAACAAACCAGACACTGTGCTTGAAGATGTCCGTCAATGGGAGCTGACTTTAACGTCAGAGTGGAGAAGTCACGCCCCTTCTGGTAGAGCCCATGGGACCTATGAGATCGAAAATAATGAATGGGTTTCAATGGAGAGAAAGTAATTATTTTCTGGTCCCAGTCTTTATATGCTCTGGATTACACATGTTGTTTGTGGATTTAAATAATAATTTTTCATGGCAAAAAAACTAAAAAAAGTTTGATAATGTTGCTTCGCTGCTCTCGACGCGAACGATATACGCCACCACCCGCACTTGGAACTTCTGTACATACATGGTGATCTCTCTGCTCCACTTCACCGCTATTTTCCAAGGGGAGGATAAAAGACGCATCGAAAGACGTGAAAACCATTATAGGCCGGCGCATGTGGAGAGTTTCAGTTCTGCCGATGGGGAGATGGTCGATCTTGTCCACGCCAGTCACAGGGAGCGTGACGTCACGTACGAGACGTGTAGTCTTTCTCATTGTCTTTTCTCTACAGCCTTTAACTGAACAATTGCACAATAATCGGTCAAACTCTTGACGTGAAAAATTATCATTTAAATCCACAAACAACGTATGTGTAATCCGGGGCATATAATGACTGGGACCAGAAGATAATTACTTTCTCTCCATTGAAACCCATTCATATTTTTCGAGCTCATAGGTCTCATGGCTTTACCGGAAAGGGCGTGACTTCGCCACTATATTGTTCTCAGCCACTCCCTCTGCTCGCTGACTGGACACAGAAAATTTGGAAGGAGAAAACCCAGTAACATGCAGACCCAGATACTGAAGGGAAATTCAAATTGAGCGGAAGTACTTAGGCGGGCGGAGCCAGGCTAGGCCTAAAACTGATTAGCAAAATAATTTGAACACTAAAACGCAGGTAGCAGAAATGGTTTAAAGAACAACTGACTTAACCATTGGGTCCTCATATCATTAACCTATCCAAAGAAATCCTTAATACTCTGCCATTTCATACTGCTATTGTGTTTACTCTTAGCAAAATCAATTGCGGCGATGAAAAACTTTAACTGGATCAATGCCATTTTAATCCAGTTTCCAAACCCTTCCCTCACTTTTCTTCCTATAAATAAACTATAACTGGCTTTGATAATTGCAGCGGATCCAGACAAAAGGTTGGACTACTGGACTTCAGTGTCGCACTGTGTAACATTTCAAGTAGATTGTAGCTTCAAATCATGTTTAAATCATCGTTTACTAGGTACTACAAGTAGTACTAGGCTTAACCTAGGAATGTGAATAGTGAGTGAAAATGATATAGTTTCTGGAACTTTATATTAACCTTGTTGTATCTTTTTGCGCAGGTCCGACAGAGGGAGTGAAGAAGGTGCACTTCTACACTTCCACAAGACAACAAACTCAATGTGTATAGTTTGGCCTGCCTTGGGAATACCGCTCCTGATTCCCAAGTAGTCCTAAGTAGTGAACTTTCTGAATGCTATGGGTTAGAGTCTGTGGTAGTTCTTTTTGTTAAAATGAGCATTGTTTACAAACTCTCATAAGATGTCTATCCTTGGTAGTGCGGTAATAGCTTGATATTGTAAAAATGAAAAATAACAGCCCCCAATTTGTGCAAGCATAGCACGTAGGATACATTTACTTTAGTATATAATCAATTCACTTTATTTTAAGCAGAGGTAGTTGTGACATTGATTCTTTCAGTCGAAATGTTGAGATGAGTCCAAGAAGATATCAAACGACAATAAAAATTGCTTTTATTATGGAAGTAAATCTGTGTCATCGTATTTTGAAAATAAAAATCCATTAAATTTTAAGCATGAATATTTATGCATTGAAATAACGTATCTGGATTTTTTGCCTCTGAATTGACCTCTTTCGATTTTCAACAAAACATTTTCAACTTTATTTTTCAAATATTCAACTTTAGAAAAAACGTTAAAAAAATAATTATTTTCAATGTCCCCAAATTCAACAAGTCAAAGTCGGCTGCCAAATTCAATGTATGAAATTCAGTGTTAACATCGGGGGACCCAAAGGGGGTCCCCCAATCCCCCCACAATCCTAGACGCTAGATCGCAAGTAGTTAATAATGACCCCCACTATAGGGGTATTCCCCTATAGAGGAACCCCCCCTTCCACTTCCGGTCTGTGGGGATTGCAAGAGTGGGGGCCACAACCCCCCTTTCGCCTCCGGTCTGTGTGGGGGGTGCCTGTGTGAATGAATGAATATGCAGACTCTGGCTGATTATGCATTGAATTATGCGATCGCATAATCACGTTTTTCTTGTGGGACTGGTATTCAGTATTTAAAATTTAGAGGGGCGCTGTTTCGCACATTTTGAAATGCTCAATGAGACGAGAAAATGTGGAAGAAATGACAGCAACACAGCACCAAAGAATAACCGAAACTGTTAATATAAATGTTTTTATTGGTTTTTATTGGATGCCACCTGGGAAACCACCTCTCACACATACAGTAATTATTTGTTTAAAATAACCCTGCTTCGTTAAATCAATGAGCTTGGTGTATTGCTTTCAAGAATAGGTTATAGACTGGTTATTAAATCTGTCCATGCGCTTCTCAGAGTGATGTAACAAGCCACCAGAAAAAGATTAAAAAAAAAACGAGTCAAGTTAATTAAAAAAGTAACTTATTAATTACAAGTCTAAACTGCGGAAAATAGAAACATCCAAGGTGCCTTTTGAAGGAAACCTTGGAATATCTGTCCTAACCTGTCCTAACCAGCGGACCCTAGTTTACGACAAAAACAACGCAATTGACGGAAGCTCAGTTTCCGCCCTTAACCAATGTGGTTTCTGGAGCCATGTAACCATAGCAACCATGAGAGTCACGTGACGTTGACGCAGGCCCATTGAAAAGAAAAGGCCAAAAAACGTACGCATGTCACATGTTTAAAGCCGTTATTGTTTTTAATTAATTAAATATTAAAGTATATATTATATATAAATATAGAATTATTTAGTTATAATATTATAAGTAGACCATAGCTTTTATTCAATTATCATTATAACAAGATCTGTATTTGACCAGCCTGAATGAAATTCATATTGATGGTAGCCTATGGTATGCCTATTCTCGCACACCAATCTTGAATTGAATAGATAGATCATTCTCGTTGCTTCGAGGAAGTCTGGTGGTCTCTGTATAGCTTATAATAAATAAATAAATAAATAAATAAATATCTTAATAGATCCATGGTCTCATGGTGTGTTTCTCAATCCTCGGACTCAAGACTTCGAAAGCCGAAGATCTCCCAGCTTTCTTGCTGCAATTCTCGGATGCACGCCCCCTTTTTGTCTTCGAGTTTCGGAAGTGCGGTGGCGCCATGAAGAGATTTAATTTATTTGTATTTGTACAGCGTTGGTCATTTTAAATTTGTTTTTAAATGCTCTTACATACTTGATTACATTGCTACTTTATTACGGTCACCAATTTATACTTTGCATGGTCTTGCTGTGCGTGCAATAAAGCCCGACCGATATATCGGCAGGCCGATATTAGGCATTTTTCAAGCTATTGGGTATCCGCATTTATAATGGCCGATAAATGAATATCAAATAAATAAATTAAAAAAATGTTGGTGTTGCATAGTTTGTCCACCAGAGGGCGCCCCAAACCCGCTGATTCAGCCAGAGTCAGGCAGAGTGAATGACGGAAATCGACGGAGATCATATGTGTTGTTCATGTGTGCAAGTGTGTTCATGGTAAGTTGGCAGTGGCGGTTCTACGTCCAGTTACGCCCCGGGCAAGACTTCCGTAGGGTCGCGGGGTTGTATCGCGACCCTACCGTCTTCAGTGGGGCTTTCATTCCGTTTGGGCACGGCACCTTCTCAACGAGCAGGTGCGCTTGCAGCCAGAGGGGGCGCCAAAACACCAATTCCTCACACAATGACATGTACTTCATTGAAAACCGCTACGCAGCGCGTTTTTTTTTTCTGCTCGTGGCACCCCCCATGTGATTTGGCGACCCCCACAAATATGGCGCCCCGGGCGGCTGCCTGGTTAGCCCGTGCCTAAAACCGCCACTGCAAGTTGGCAACTGTCACGAGACATACGTTGCTTGAATAACAATTAAAAGAACATCCCCATTAATTATCTAAAGTCGATAAGCATGACTTAATTCATTTTTTTTAAATATATATCGGCCGATATATCGGCATATCAGATTTTTAAATCAAAAAATATTTGTATCGTATCGGCCTTAAAAATCCTGTATCGGTCGGGCTCTAGCGTGCTATACAATGCAAAGTTGTATTGTTTGTTTTCGGGCTGGTTTGCTAAAGAGGCTTATGCTAACAATAAACATAAACTAGCCAATTTCATGACACAATCAGAAAGACGAACAGGAACGTTATAAGTGCTCCGAGACCGGAAATTATGTCAAAAGTGCAACTCGGAAGGCTGGCGTCCGAGGATTCAGGAACCCACCATCAGGTCTCATTGTGGCTGTGGTCTGTCGTCTCCCTAACGTGACGTGATGCAATGCATTGTGGGGGAAATTAGAATTATAACAAACAGTTTTGTGATACCCAACAACATCAAATACAATCAATAACAGTTTAAATGTGTATAACCAACAAGCATATTGCGCAAATCCATTCGAAAATTAACCCTCCAACACAGACTTTAAGTCAAACAGATTTGAAGTTACTTACATTTCCTTTAAAGGGTATTCGAGTATTCCCTTCTCAACTTCATTTAAAAATACCAACAAAAAAATTAACTAGCTGCAGTCCGTCTAATTAAGATATCTTTTGTGATGTAAGCTCAAAAGCAGGCAGGTGCTCCCTCTCTAGCCATTTTTTTTTGCTTGCTTTGAAACAAACATGGGGATTCCAGGGGCATCTCAAAATAAAGTAGCTTAGTCCTTCTGGATAGTCCTTCTGGCAAGAGGATAAACGGTTTAAAAATTAATTGGGATTATTATAATTCCTTCTACAAACATCAATCAATACCATATCTTTCATAAGGCATATCATTTGTGCAGCTAGTACCACTATTACTTGAGCTACTACCTACTACAACTTCAGCTACTACTACCATTCCATTTACTACTACAACTACTACAGCTAGTAGTACCATTACTACTACTATCTTCCAGCTTTGACAGTATTACAGTTTAGCTTCCAGCTTTCGTTACAATGTATTTCAGCACTTTGTCTAATAATTAGAGACTTAACTAATCCCAAATACACTTGTATTACTATACAGTATATGCAGATATAAAAACAAATGTTGCACATCTTATTTGTTTTCACAGACAGAAACGTCCATGTCATGTGACGTGGACGCAGGCCTACAGAAAAGAAATAAGTTAAAAAAAAATCCTCATCATCTCATGATTTTAGAGCTATTATTGTGAAATAAATACGTTCTTCCACTGTGGAGCAACACACAAATATACATTTTGGTGTGAGACTGGGTTGTCTGTCACCATGAACACTGGAGGCAGGGAGCTAATAAGACTGACAGCATCATAGTTCTTTCCTCAGGAAGCTTTATGGTGTGGAAAGGAACGTGCAATTCTTCTTGAAATGCTTTCCCAGCTGTTGATTTCCATCTATCTTCTCCGCAGCCTTGTTTAGTGCTTGCTTAGTGTCAAATCCCAGATCAGATCAGATCTCCTTTACTCTGGCATATGAAGCGTGTACTTTGCTTTTGGGATGCTTCTTGTCAATCTGTCAATGAAGTTCTGGCCCGTTCTGCCACTGGTCTTCAAACCAGATACAGTATATACACAGAATTTGAAGGGAAATGTTGAGGTTTATGAATTCATGCCGCTCGGCTGGTGTTTCATGGATGAGCTGCCAGCAAGCACTCAGTCTATCTCCCGGTTACCAAACTGTGTCTTTATCTCCTTGTTGAAAACTTCCATGAGCCATAGAGCCACAGCTCCCCAGGTCTATAAGTTGGGCTGCATCTGAGTCCTCTTGTCAGGGTTCTCTCAGCTGGGTCCTCTTGGAATAATAGTAGACATTTCAGTTTCTTTGGGTCTAGTGGTGACAGACTGATCTTCTCTGCTTGTGTGTGTCCAGGTGAGTCCAGGTAGTGAACCACTATTCCCTGCTGTATTTCACTCCTGTAGTGTACGTTCATCTGTCTATGTTATTTGGTTCAGGCATTAACACTTGGATGTCTGATGTCTTTATTTAGTTTCTCTTTGAAATATGGTGCCTCTTTGAAATATATAACACACCAGGTAGGTTGCCTTTGTTGAACCACATGCAATTTATTTTGCAACTTTACTGTCTGGGAAGACTTTCCTAAATAAAATAGACAAATTTAAAAACCAACAAATTCAAAGAAAAAAGAGAAATCCCCATCTTCATAATCCACCTAATGTCATCCTGTAAAACAGCCTGGCTAAGGAGGTAAGATGTGCTGTGTCCCTCACCGCCGTCTGATACATGTGAGCCATGCCTCCCATACTGCTGCTTGCAGCCTGCTCCTTTGCCATTGGTTCCTCCTCAGCTCTTCCATGAGTTGTCATTCAGGGCCCATTTGGAACAGCCTTGCTACTTCAATGTGGCCTTGAGTATGGCTCTTGAGGGCCGGAATCCCCATGAGACCTTAAATGTGCGATATACTCTATGCATATTGCCAGTCACCTTCAGTCCTAGAGCCTATAGGATTTTGCTGTCTCTCTACCTTGAACCTGCACTGCCTGCTGATAATCTCCCTTTCTTCTGCAATAACAAAACACACAAACTGTTGATCTGAGTGTGGATGATGGCTGGTTTCAGCCGCCTCACCTGATGGGGCTGGGTGAGGCTGCACGCCTGTTGTTCTGTGGGAAATCAATGTGCACAGATTAAACCATCCATCACAACAAACACACAGGGAGATTTCCTGCGTGGCAACATGGAGCACTAGGTCAAGTTTCATTTTCTACAAACTAATCGGTCTTCCGAAACCACCGCCCTGAGGAGCCCAGTCCCCTCTAGATGGAGGGTGGCGGCCCCCTACGGGTGTAGTGTAACAACGTCAGGGCTGCACGCCACCTGGTGAGGGATCACACTGCAAACATTGATCATGAAATAAATGTTATTTCAAATTCGCTGATAATAATAATATAAATCCTGTCAAAGGAAATAAACACATCAACGGCAGTAACCAAGCTTTCCTAAAACGTTATCAGATAAAGCAATCCTTTCGTCAAAAACCTGGTTTAATATCTTTTTCAGAGGCGACTTTTTAGCTGTGCCTGGCCTATCATTTGAAATACACTGATTGAAAATTCGGAGCCCCATCCCATAATATAAACATTCTCCTTATTGTCCTCAAACCCAAACACCCGGTGATAACTTTTCCATTATCTTGGATATTTTAAAATGCCGTTACCTTTTGTATGACCTCGAACCAACCACATCTATCTCTGTGATAACAATGCTTCTTATAGCGACTGTTCTGTCTCACTCACTAACAACACTTTTACACTCCTCTTTTAGTTAACAGGAGAGGTGATCAGATAAGAAAGTACTTTAGAGAAAATCCCCCACTGCCTGTGGGCTCTCCCACCACTTATTTGGGCCTACAAATTATTTCCTTAGTTCTTTGCAGTAATGTCATCGTAAATAAATTATAATCAAGCATAAAAAAAAACAAGGTTGCACTAATCAACAGTGGTTCTATTAGGCCTTAACATCCCATAATAAACACCCGCAGGTAAGCTTATGGTTTATGCTACAATATGGACCCAAGGAAACATTCAGCATGTTTTCAATGTCAGTTGAAAGACTCAGTGATTCGTTTTTGATGTTTACTAACTATATTTATTTATGCTGTAACTTACATTGTAGCTCAGCCTTAACATTAGAATAACATAACATAAATAAATCAAACAAAACATATCAACACTATTAGTCATTAACAAAATTGACATTGCATTACATTCATGACAAAGTTTAAAAAAAGTTGAGAAGGAGAAGCTAAGTTATATCGTTGGCCAGCAGTTAGACAGGCAAAGTTGCAATAAAAATTATCCAAAATAAATATATATTTACACACAATGTAAAGCAACACCAGACTGTTCTGGAGTTTCACTACTAGGAATGCATGGGTGAATATTATTGTTTTCCTTTGGTCAGCCTGATTCTTGCCAGAGATTGATGGTCTTTTCAGTCTTCACTCTCTCCGTGACTCATAGCTGTTACTACAAATCCTAGCTACACATTGATTCTATCAAAATTTCCCCAAAACCCATATCTCAAGTCCAAATCAGGCTTTGATTTATTTTCCCTCTGCCGAATTAGAATTCAAGTTAAGCCTACATTGAAGCGCGGCATGAATACTTATCATGAACCGTTTTCATGATCTGCTGTCTAAGTTATCCCTATCAAAAGAAATGATCAATCAGAAATATTCAGATTGATCCACTTTTTCTATCTGAACTGTGAACAGAGATTGAAATACAGCAGATTGACAACATGCAAGAAATATCAATACTGAATTAACAATATTCAGTGACACTATACATGTTTTTGTAAGAAATGAGATACACTAAGTAATTTTTATTAAAAAAAATAGAAGAATAGAAAAGTAATAGAATTCAAGCATAGAAAATAACAGAATCGTTCATGAAAGTTGTGCTTCCTTCATTTCCCGTTCAACATTGTTGCTAGACAACCCTCTAGATGGCGCCACCTTACTCCACTCATAGTAGGCCTACTAGCCGGCTGTGTTACGGATTTGATAATACCATATAAATTAGAAGTGATCAACCATCATTAATGCCTCTTTTTAAATAGAAAACATCGATTTTGTGCGTATTTTCCAACATGAAGGAACATCAGTAGTTCTGGTTTGGTCCACAGTGCATCAGTGGCAACACTAACTGTACAAACAGCTGGCATGGTAGGCATTGTAAAAGTGCTCCTTCGTCAGTCTAGGTGTAGGCATCTGTAAACAGTAGAGGTATTTATGAAAGCCAGTCCTAATGTCTGCGTCTAATCCCATTAATCAGTAGTGGGGACTTCCAACATTTTTGACACAAATGAGCATGGTGATATGTCAACTGCGCATGACTTTGAACGAGCCAACAAGGAAACATGTTAAACTACTTTTCCAAGGCAACAAAGGCAAATAGGCCTAGTTGAGAAACACAAAACCATGACCCAAGTGGGCTTTAGACGACGATGATGATCTTATGACTACATGGATTCCCTGTCAAAATACCTTTTTATTTTCGCAAAATTACGGTTAGGCCTATATATATTTTTCAATGAATGTTTGGACATTGAGACGACCCAGCACAACCACAGAAACCGCCTACAAACAATACAACCACTGAAAACAGACACTATGAAAACACGAACGAAACTAGACCATGTTTGAGTTCAGTGCGCTAGTTTCCGAGTGGTCAGAGAAAGACATGCACCCATCAAGATTCCTGTCCTTCTCTTCAACTTTCAAGGCTGTTATGGTTTTACTTTCCATTTAACAACTAATTATGTAAACTAAAAAAACAATATTAATATTAATCGTAGTAGTTCAAATAGTTAAAAAATAATAATTCACTGACTGCCATCGTATGCGTGAAATTGTCATTAACTTTTGTGCATGCGTCAATGCTGTTATATATCGTAACAATGCCACAATGCCACAACCCATTTTCCACTCATCCCCACCCCTACAGAGATAACAAGAGTCCAGTTTCAAGTATTGACAGGGTAATGGGTCATGGCATTGCTCTGCAGGAAGAACACCCTTTCTGGCTCACATTAACATCCTGTTACACGATGAAAGGGATTTTTTTACCCTTTTCCAGAGGATGTTGGCAGCTATGGATCTCACAGATTATGCTTGCTTTGGTTGAAATGTTAACAATCCTTAAATTTTTTTGGTTGATTTTATATCACACTCTGAGTCACTCTGACTCTGAGTCTATTGTTGAAATATGATTCTAATGGTCTAACAGTAGATTTTTTTTTTCTCCTGCAAATCTCTTTGAAATGAAACACGAGCAAACTCACACTCACAAACTGTACAAAAGTCAGCAAATACAATCGTGTCAACCAGTGGCGTGCACAGACATTTTGGGGGGCAGGTGCTCAGGGGGGAAGGGAAGGGCACTTTTTTTAGCGCACGCGGAACACCTTATTATAAAAAACTTCCCGTTTTTTTCTGCCACAAATAAATGTGTTGCCTGACAAAACCTATACAACAGAAAATGTTCGTCCTAACACATTTGCAGATTTGCAATTGCAAACTCTACCGAAATAATTTGTAGCCTAATAAGCCTATGGTCGTCCTTGTAAGCCTATGGTCGTCCTTGCGTTATCTGTCATTGGGCTATACAGCGTAAAACTTTATCAGGTGACCAGTCGGCTAAAAATGCTTAGTTGTTTGTTGCTGTATGAGACATTTTACTGCACAACAAAATGATTAGGCTACACGTTGGGCTTAGAGGGCAAACTATACGCTTTTACTTGATCTGTATGTTACCTGGCTGGTGGGAACACGGGAAGATGCCTGTCTACGACCGTGCCTGCTATGCTGGAGACGCTTCTGTTTACTGAAGAGCATGTGGTGCCCTGCTCGTGCCAGCGCGAGTGCACGTGACAAAGGAAGAGAATTGAGTCTGGTCTGTGCAAGGGGGACGTGGCTCATTTTTGGGCATTGTTTCAGTCGTTTTTAATCGCTGAGGTTTTTAAAAGATCATTTCAAAACCGGCCTCAGTAAAATGTTAATAATATATATTAAAAAAAAAGTTTCAAAAGGGCATTTTCGTTGATAAAGGGCAAAAGTCCTGGTGCGTTAGCACCACCTAGTGTCTATGTGTGCACGCCACTGAGCATGGGGGTCAATACAGGGCTGGCTCGGGGCACGGGAACCTCTAAAGAACCACGGAATAGTCCTGAGCGTCATCACGGGCAGGAGGACGCAACACGCAGCATTCGAGTTCCCGTCGTAACCAACCAACCGGGAAAAAACACATGCTGGAAAACCCGGGCCAGTGGTGCAGACACGGGCGTAGATATGGGAGCGGCTAGAAACAGTGAAGTGTACAGAAGCGAATACAGCCAGGGGCGCCCTCAAGGGAACAGGCC
>OOFH01042623.1:5494-17288 GCA_900323355.1 Merlangius merlangus
TAGCCCCCAATTTTTCCAGGTCTCAGTGAATGTCATGAAATTAACCTTAAGGCCACTAGGGGGCTCCCTAATACCACCCAGTCATCCTCGATGCAAAAGCATATTTACCTGTTAATTTATACAACAAAAAGTGAACTGTTTTATTGATCTTGGAGTTAGGAGCATTGGAGTGTTTATTATTGTGTTGGTACTGTTTTTGAAGCCATTGTTAATTATTTGTGAAACAATTTGACAATATCGGAAGACATGTTGTCAAAGGGTTTATTATGTGAAAAGCAGCAAAACAATATTTTCACTAGGTTACAGTATATCGGCTACTCTGGTTTAGATTTTAGCACTTTAACACTCGAGGGCTCTCAAAATTGCCGAAATAAAATAAAATGATGTGTTCTGATGTACAACATCTAAGCTTAGATGACTACAGATGGTTTATAGATTACAGCATGCCGTATTGAAAAGCGTGTGCCTCATATTTATCGGTACATTGGCTTTGCGTTCGTTCTGTTTCTGTACAGAGCTGGGCTTTGTTTTGCGCTTCAAATTGTGTATGAAGCATCTGCGGTATCAGTGCTGACCAATGGTCATGGAAAGTGAGTTGTTACGTTGGCAAAATCAAATCAAACGGATTTAATATTGATTGTTTAGTTTGTCTAGTAGATGCATTATTATTATTATTATTATCCTATATAGCCTATATATTACTAACACGAAACAGAGCATTTATTTTCTACTGACTCGTGAATGCGATGTAAAAGGATAGCATACACATTCGTCAAGGACCGTTATCTTAGGACTTCATCTCTACCAAGTAGGCCTAAATCAATATTGAAAGATCATAGATCATCAGGGATATATTTCGTTACCGGGATAAGAGCGGTTCAACCCTGGTAATCCCGGCCAGTCACGGTGGGCGGTGCTTGGTTGCCATGGCGATGACGTCAATGTTGGTGTCGAGTAACCAAAGGTCAAAATAAAGACAAGTGAATGAGATCGGAAGGAAACTTGACAGGGCGGTCAAAACAACGAAAAAGACATCCAAAACAGCGAATATGTTTACTCACAAGGATGTAACTTTGATCTCCATGGGCAAGTGTTTGCATTCGTTGGTAAGAAAACGTCGGACAACAGAAGGGTATGTGTATATAGGCAGGCTAGCAGAGGCTAACTCCGGGAGCTAAGCTAGCCGAGGCTAACGCTGTAAACACAGCTTATCAAATCACTATGTTTGCTTTGGAACAGTGGCTAAAGTAACCGTGTCGCTCCATCCATGGCTACCGTGGTGGTTGTGCCCAATATCAAACGCTGGTAACTTGGAGGCTGTGTTTGCCCCCTGATGTTAGCATGTTGTTCACACATAGCTGGCCTTGGAGCCAGTTGCAGCCTCCTCAGCTTGGGAACTTCACTCACCTTGCAGCAAACTAAGGCTGCTTAGATCATTTGGCGGGATATTTCACTTTATCTTACGTACACTTCTAACTAAGCTAGCCAATGTGGGTTTGATCGATTTAACATTTGTGGGAAAAAGTTCCCTGGCTTTCACATAATTCACTTTATACGGTTTACACTTAACCTTAACATTGCCTGCTTGGACGATTATGAGTTTGCTGATGAGGAACCGTTGTTTTGTTCTGACCTGTTTGTTTTACATTGATTTAGTTTAGTGTTTTACTCTTGGAGCGCTTGGTAGGTCATTCAGATGGGTCCATGTAGGACCCTATTGAGCTGCAACCATTTACAGTATAATGCCTGGTGGGTTAAAGTGTATCTCGCAAAGTCAACTCTGTCACTCACATGACTGTCAAAGTCAAACATAGGGTTGGGTCAAGGGATGTCACTGTCTTTGTTTTACACCTCGTCTCTACATAAACCAACGGACAGTGCTCGGACTGGCTGCTCTCTCGGATTGGATCCGCCGTTCTTCCAGATGGTTTGAAGCTGTAAACATCCCCGACTGGAAGCTGTCACTCAGTAAAGCTTTCAGTCTGATGTTTGCACCCGCCAACTGTCTTCAGCACCGTCACGGTACATGTGATATGTCGTTCAAGTAGGAGTCCTGGTGTGGTTCTCTCTGCATTATGGAATAACCTCTGGCAAGGTCATGTGACTGAAGGCTGTACCAAGTGCTGCATGGATGCTGCATCTGCAGGACTGGCCACCAGCAGGACCCGGGGGTTCAGACCTCAGTTTATGTAAACATCCTACACTCAGCTGTAGCCACGTTGACCACAGGCTGAGAGAAGGCTGTTTACTGTAACTGTCTGAAGCGCGCAACCCATGAACATTAACCAATGCACTTCTAAAGGACAAATGTCATTCACCAGAGGATTTCTACCACTTTTTGTTGAAAAGTATTTTATAAAAGCCAGTTTATTACACATCTGCAATGTGCCCTTTAAGGTTGGACATGATTTTCTTTTGTGCTTTCCTATTATTACCATCAGACATGATTCTATTCAGACCGTTTATGTATAGCCTATCAGAACTAATATTATGTTGTTGGCATCTTAAAATAAATTCCTTAACATCCCCACACCTTTGCTTTCGTTATTACCGGTTCATGCAATAGTCTATATTAGAAGCCTATTTTTACAATCATGTGTATGCATTTGTACATCGTTACCTAGTTACATACAACATGAAAAAGGCTGAATAATGAACGAATATGCAGGCTACAATAACTTTGAAACAATACATATACCAATGTATTGTACTTATACTAATTTTTAGGCCAACCGTTTTAAGTAATTGATCTGCAATGCAAAATTGTGTCACTAGATGGGAGTCTTGCTCTTCAGATAACAGTAGACCAAAGCCACTCACATTGAGGTTGGCGTTTAGCCTATAGGCATCATGGGAAGTCAAGGGAATTACAAGAGAGGCTAATCAAGTCCATTCAAAAGTAGCAAAACAAATATTTAGAGCAGGGATTGAGAAAGGCAGATTGTCTGTGCCACAAATGTTAAATATCACACATGTGGTGTAACTCAGGGTTAGCTCTATGCCTATTGGAGAAAACATTTATTTTTAACTAGGCCTATCTTTAGTGACAACCACTGACATGTGCAAGCTGAAGTTATCTTGAATGTTTTACATGCTATTTATGTTAAGCGTAGATTTTGTCTTTGCAGATGCAGTAGCCTATAGCCTAACTGCATAGGATGTGTTTAAGTATGCTACATCATTAATACATATATATATATATCATCTTTTTTCAAGGTGTTCATGACCAACACCCATACTGTTGATATGTTTAGGCCAAAAATGTATCCAACTAAATGGCAATCAAGATTGTTTTGAGGTGAACTTGTCGAAGACATCGAAGAATAATGATATAACAAAACAGATTCCAACGGTTTGGTAAACCATGCCTCTTGGATTCGTCAACCATTTGCAATTCACAGGCCCTTTCCTGCTCTTCAAGAACTGGACCTACCGTGGACCATGGTGACCACTTCCCAGTAAATCCAGTGCATCTAGATGTAAGGGCAGATTTAATGATAGTGAAATCAGATGTGGCCATCATGTTTATTCTGGGGTGTACCTCTAAGCCTTAACACACTCGAAGAAACAATTCAGTTACATACATTTCTGTTGATAATACTATCAATAAAATAATTACATCGCCTCATCAACATACAAAAGTATTTAATTTCCTTAACCTGGAATGATATCACAAATGTAAACTATAACTTCAGTTATATGACTCCCAATACATAATCCATTTCAAATATTGCAAAATGCTTGACGTAATACCGAATCGATTGGATATTCATCTGACTTTTATTTATTTTTAATACTAGATTCACTGCAATATAACAGAGTCACAGTAACAGATTTGGGCAATAATGGATCAACCTTTTGTACAAAAGAAGCTGTACCATGTCTTCCCGCCGCCCTGTTGCCTTCATTGGTTAGGTCTAGACTAGAGCAACCAATCAGAGGAAGAGTTGGGGAGCTCTTTTTTCTATTCAACTGTTTAATCACAAATTGCATGACCAAATCACATAAATTGCAAATGCATTCATTAAGATTTAATTCCAATATCATTTTGCATATTCATTTGCCAATTGCCAAATGCACTTTTATTTGAATAAAGAGACCAAGGAACCTCCGTAGATGGACAGGGCCGACAGGCACTTAGCGGCTATTTGCATGTCTGAGAGGGAAAACAGGCATAGCCTTAAAGTAAGACTGGCTTTAGCATAGGCTGCTGAATTTATAGGCCTTGTTAAAAAAAAAAGATCAATAAAATGAATAAAAGATACAATTATCCCATTACAACTTCTATCAAAATAATTATCATTTAATTATAGGCTACACATTCTGAGCTATACAGTTAAAGTTCAATACTTTGTCAACACAATTGATTGGCATTGTCTTGGTGCTAATCGGATAAAAATAAAAAGGCAATACACATAGGAACATACAGTACATAAAATACTGTCACAGATAATCATTCAAACCAGTAAAAGCTATAAAGATCTTGTGCTATTGCTATCTTCCAAAAAGTGTCATGTGCATTCTATGAAGTGCATTTGAATAAGGTGCATTTAAGACAGATCTACTCTGCAAGGTGCCTCAGCATTGAGGAGCCTAATTTGGCAGGGTTAAAAAAGAGGGATGTTTTACCCCTGAGACTTTGAACTCTCTTTCAAGAGGGCAGTAGTTTGAAGATGGAACTGGCAGGCAGGGAGGGATCGGCTAGCACTTTCTGTGCTTTATGGCTGTGCTATATGGCTGGTCCGCGTGGCGTAGGCTACATTAGATTAGATTACTAATCTAATGTAATCTAATGATTACTAGGTTAGAAAGCTTTATTTATTTTAAGGTGGGCAATTTCGTTCAGTTTCCAGTCTCACATAATACATTTCTTAATAAATACAATAAATAGAAATAGGAGGTAGACAAAAACATATAACTAGATGGGATGGCAGGTCCTATAGTCTTCGATGCTGTGTCACTGTGCACCACCTTCTCCAACTGCCTCCTCTCTGAAGAGGTGGAGGTTCCAAACCAGACAGTGATGGAGAAGACTAGCACATTTTCCACGGCCTTCCATCCCTACACCGAACGTCCTGAGCTGTCGCAGTAAGTGAAGCCTTTGGTGTGCTGTAGAACCTGATAATGTAATAAATTCCTGATAATGTAATAACCCCAATAATGTCATAGAAATCTGCACTTGAGTCCATTAGAAATGTAACACAACCTGCAAATGTAATAACTTCCCGATAATGTAATAACGTGCATTTCCCAATAATGTAATAATCTCAACAGGTCAAAAAGTTGACATGCATTAATTATATGCCAATAATAGATAAAGTTGATGCTCTGAAGGGACACTAATTGCTGCACACCCCTAATAAATATCATTTTTTACGACAATTACAACATCAATTGTAACGTTTTTTTCTGTCTTTTGTAGATGCATCACTCAATTTTTAACGATGATTCAAAGCCAGAAGTCAAACGCTGCACCACTTGCTGCACACTTTTCCACTGCCCCCTATGCCCAAGATTTAAACCAACTGGAAACACAAAGCTTCAGTGCCACCTGGAATCACACATTACATTTAAATGTAATATATGTTTGTGTGTAGAAAGAATATAAGAATGTATGGTTATGTCTGCTCTGTATACAATATTTATGTATGTGTTGTGGTAACCCGGTGGCTGAGTGTCTGGTCTCACGGCAAGTATCACGAGTCAAGAGTAAGCCGAAGACGGCGTTTATTCATAGAAGGGATTTCAGGAACAGAACAACACATAAATCGCTAGGGTCTCCTGAGCCTCGTAGTCTCTGGGTTGTTCGTAGTCACCTCCTGGTCGCTCTCCCTTCTCCCCCTTTGTCTGCTCCAGAGTGTATTTTATCCTGTCTTCCTGGCTGTCCAGCCAGGTGTCTCCCATCACGCTGATTGGGGTTAACCGGGTGCTCTCTAAGTAAGTGTGTCTACTTACTTTTATAAGTCACTGACTTATTTTCCTCTCTATCCTTTGCCTGCATTGATCTTAGACAAAAAGATATGCAGGTGCAACCTCAGCTGCAGGGATGGGGGACATTATCATTGCCCACTTTGTGGCAAACCGATCATAAGGAAGTCGGCTATGGATCTACACCTGAAGTCCTGCACAAACACGAAAGACAGTCCACCCACTTCAGCTGCCGTGCATACATCCAACCAAAACCCCATCACAGTCAAGACAGCCACCACGTCTCCAGCACCGACTGCTCCTTCTCCCCAAGCTTCAACTGTTGTGTCTGGTTGTAAAACTAATATAATTGAATATAAAATGATTCCAACTAGCTGGTATTTCCCATTAAAAAGGGGCCACTTGACAACATCGTGGCTGGAGTTGCCTGGCTGCGTCAGAATGCAGGTTTTCTCAGGGGGAATGTGGTCGAGCCCTCGTTTCAGAATATGGACGAAACAGAACAGAAGGAGCTCCTGGAAAGGATACGTTTGTCAGATGATGAAGAAGAACCCCCTGCTCTTCACCTTTGATTTTCAGGAAGACATGGAGGTCTTCCTTGGCAGCTGAGGAGGATCTTCAAGTCAACGCTATGTTCCTGGGTCGCTGGGTGGACACTCATTGACATTGCGTTGTACGTGTGCGTGCGTGCGTGCGTGTGTGTTGAGGTTCCGAGTTCGTTGACGCGCTTCTGAATTAGATTTGATCAAAAACCTTTAAAAGGCCTCTCTTGTCACAAATGTTGTCTAATCTTTTCGAAATGTCGGCCAGATGATCTTCCGATCACGATACACGAAAGCATTCAACAGCTTCTTGACATTCAAAAACCTTTGGCCGTGACAACCAATCAAATTTGATGGCTTAGTCACCAAACTGGATGTAAGCCAATTTCTCAGCAACCCTTCAACATATCTTAACCAACCTTGGTGGAGAGTCATGTCATCATCCTGGGAAAACCAGAAACATTTGGTGACCTTTGACATCTAGGGGACGGTGCAATCAGATTTTTTTTAACTCCAATGTCTGGGGATATTGCCAGACCTCCCCAAATAGCTCCTAATTTGGCTGACAAAATTTGGCTGCCATTTTATAAGATGTCAAAATCAATGGTACATTTTCACAGGCCACATATTCTGTCCAATCTTCAACATAATTCACTCGGCCCCGTGAACGGAAAATTCAAGTTTAAACAACTCCCAGACGGAACTGTAGATAGGAACACCATTATCTGCAATCTCTGCAGTAAGTAATTTTCCTATCACCAGAGTTCATCAACCCTTAAAATAACGAGTTGCCACAGCCCCTGAAGCTGGCGCTAGCAGCCAGCCCCGTCAAACCACACTCGACCAGGCGGTCAAGCGAGTGAGATGGAAACGTTATGATTTTGATCTTAAAATGCACCGTATGTTAATGAATTGAGCTTTAAAGTCTATTGTGTCTATTATTCATTGAATCCCTCATCTGCCATAATTTACTTGAATTAAATGATTTTGAAATATGTAAGTATGCGATTAATTAATCACAGAGCCTGTAAATAATTAGATATTTTTTTTAAAACGCTTGACAGACTTAATAATAAGAAAAACATAAACACAATGGGTGTCTTGCAGCTTCACTAGCTGCTTGACCCCCAATAATCATAACTAGAAATGTAATGCCGAGGAATTACAAGAGGGGGGCAATCTGTTGGCTAGAATGTTGCTGGGCTCACTGCGCTAGCAGCTTAATTTTAAACACGTGCATCGAAGACATGAGGAGAGACCTTTGACCTTCATCATCAAATCAATTCATCTTGCGCCAATGCATTCTAGAGATATTGCACTCAAGAGCATCATGGCTGTCACAGCCAAATGGTTTAGAATTTGAAAAAGCTGCTTGACACATTTGTTCAGCTTGGTCTGAAGATCATATGCCAAGTTTGTGTCCTGAGTCTATGTACCAAATTTGGTTAAACTATGTTTGTCAAATTTGATTGCCAAGTCAGCATAGATAACGTTGGAAACCCAGCAAACAACGCGACTAATGAAATGCGGTTAAAGTTGAGATAGGCTACGGACTGGGTGACCCCAGCCCGTTCTGCCGGCGATTTGAATTCGCATGTTCATGAGTGCGGTTAATGCCTATTGATTTTGGTGAATAACAAGAAAATCTCACTGATTCATCCATATGTTCCCATTAGTTATGGACCTTTAAAATATCCTACGATTATCAGCTAACTGTAGGCTAGCTCACCAGCTTGTCTGACAGGTGTCCGGTTATCGTGTAGGCCTAAGCCACCGGCAAGTTATTAAACTTGTATGTTTAATATGATTAACAGGCTCCAACATCAGATTTTGGTGAATAACAAGCAAATCTCACTGATTCATCCATATGTTCCGATTAGTTGTGAATATTTAAAATAACCCCTACGATTTAACTGTAGCTCCCGGCTTGTCTAACTGGGCTGAGGTTGTCAGAATGGCAGTGAGTATAAACTACCAGTAGGTTCGTAAACTTGTTTGTTTAATATGATTAGAAGGCTCCAACATCATTTGACTTTTAAAATCTATTTTAATTTTAGAATGCACTTACCAATCGTAAAGACGGTTCATGTAGTGTAGTCGGCAGTCGAGCTCTGCGAAGTTCTGTAGAGTTGCTGGGAGGGAAATAAACGTTGTCACGTGACTCGCGTGCGGTCTGCGGAGCTCCGCCGTATCAAGGCCAGAACCCACCGGACGCGTTACGGCCGCGGCACGTCTTGGCCGCGGTCACCGCAGCAGATAGCTTCCACTCTAATCAATGAGACCATTTCCACCGGGCGCGCTGCGGAACGTCTCAGCAGCGTCCCAGGAGCGGCTCGCCGTGCCGCAGCGCTATCGTTCCGTAGCGTTCTATTTTTGACGCAAGCCGTTGCTGAACCGCGTCAATTTCAACAGAGAAGATCGAGCCGGGCAGGAAGTGAAAAAGTAAAAGCCATAGAGCATCCGGTCAATTTTCAAAATAAACACAATACTCAGCTCCTCACAACTTCGCGTCAACATTATTACGTCATGACCGGTGACCCCAGGTCAGCAGTCAATCAAAGGGTCTCAGAGAGTCGGCAACATGGACGATGAGAGACTGATTGCGGAAGTGGAGCAACATAAAATAATTTATGTACCAAATCATCCTTTTTATAAGGAGAATGTCAGAAAGGACAAAGCGTGGCATTTAATTGCAGTAGTTTTGGGACTGGGAGGTGAGTACATTAGGTTTAGGATTATCGCGTGATCTCGCGTGAATACGGCTGGCTCGGAAGGCAGCGCTGCGCTGCCGTAACGCGCCCGGTGAAAATTCACGCAGGGCAGAAGTCGCAGCCGTTCCGCGGCCCAGCCATGCCGCGGCCCAGCCGTGCCGCAGCCGTAACGCGTCCGGTGGGGTCCCGGGGTTAGGCCATTCCTCTATCTGGTCCTCACCTGCCGCTCAGCCAAGGCCAGATATATTAATTGCTAAACACAAACTTGAATATCTGACTTACAAGGCAATTGCAGCAAATACATTTAAAATACAACTAAGTAGATAAATTCCACCAATCACAACAGCAAAGCTTGAATATTAAAAGTATATTTTGGGTGAGTTCATTGATTGTTCTTTGAGGGGGTGTTTTCAGTCACTTAGCCAGGAGAAATATTTTAAACTGCCCCATGTGACACCAAAGTGTGAAAAGCACAAATCAAATTAAGTCTGATCTTTGCAATTCTGATTCAGGACACTTTCATATGTGGTCCTGAATCTGATACAGGTCTGATTTTTGCAGTGTGACCTCAATGTGAACATATATACAGTGTTTCTAGTTAGATTAGAAGCCATTCTGTATATACAAACATGAAAAACAGGTGTAATTCGAGGTAGTCAGAGAATCTCCATCTGCAGTCTTTCTTTTGCATTTATATAGTTCTGCCTCTTTGGAATAGCGTGGTAGCTTCAGGGATCTAGTAAGAGAGTGTGCCAAATTAAATTCTTGAGATATATTTTTGTTAAGTGTAAGAATATATGCATCATCAATAATTAAGACAATTACCAGGCAAATTAACAAATTAACTGTAGAAATGTCAAAACTGTCAAATAAATGTCAATACTTTATTTATACAGATATGGGTCTTTCCCTGAGGTTTAATAGTATATTATGTGATAGTTTATTGTTAGTATATTTTTTGTTTAATTTATCATTAGTCAAGGGAGACATTACATAACCCTTTTATCTGCAACAATGTTTTCAATACTCCTTTATGATTGTAACTCCATTGTTGCAATTTGCAAGTGGGTCCCCCTCATGCTATACATGCTTCCTGCAAGGAAGCAATGTGAAGATAAGTTCAGATACCTGCTACAGCCATAGAACTGAGAACATGTCAAATATGTCTTAATGTGTGCAACATGAATCACACTGTTGATGTATCAACTTTGTTGTTTAAAACAGGACAGTTTTCCCGCCCGGTTCGGAGGGATCCACTTTGTGAACCAGCCGTGGTACATCCATGCCCTGTACACCGTCATACGGCCCTTCCTTAAGGACAAGACCAGGAAGCGGGTGAGGGACACAGGGGCATTATTAATGTACAAACAGGGATAGGACGTTCTAGTGGTGACGGCGTTTGACTCCCAGCTGAAAGGGTCTGGGTTGAATCCCCGATGTCCAGTCTGTAGGGAGTCTCAGAGTAAGATGACCCCTAACCCCTACCTGCACATTATACACATGTTCCCTAACTCATTGTCAGTCACTTAAGATGAAAGTGTCCCCAAATTAGGATTACTTTTTACTTTCTACATTTTGCAATACCACAAATTAAATGCTTGGATTAGTCATTGTCACCTCACGCTAATATTTACATTGCATCTGTCCCCCCTGCATCCTCGGGGACAGATCTTCATGCACGGCAACAACCTCAACAGCCTCCACCAGCTCATCCACCCTGAGATCCTCCCGTCCGAGCTGGGGGGGATGATGCCGCCCTACGACATGGGCACCTGGGCCCGCGCCCTCCTGGACCACGCCTACGACGAGGAGGCAGACTACTGCCCAGAGTCCTACACACTCTCTGTCCAGGACCTGGAAAAGGACCTGGAGAAGGACCTGTCCCCAAAGACTATGAAGAGGTGGGTGAACCCTCACAACAACGGCGGACACCTTGTGGATAATGAAAGAGAAATTAGCCTAGGAAGTTTGCAGACTTATTTGCTATATTTATACATTTTATGATAATGTGAAGGGTACAGATTCCTTAAAAAAAAATATAATTCATAGCTAGAAGCAAACTACTTCACTGGGATGTTGATATTTTTAGCAGATAAGGTTCACACTGCATTTGGGTGATGCAGATGAACAACACGATAAGAAGTCTGGGTTGTATGATTTGTTCTGACCTAAATCCTGATTAAGTCTTTGATCTAGATTAGGTTGCAGGTTCCTCAGAAAATCCAAAATTAAATGTCAAAAGGAATAGGCCCTTTGTGGCGGGGCCTTAAGGCCTATAGGTGGTGCTTGTGGCGGGGCCTTAAGGCCTATAGGTGGTGCTTGTGGCAGGGCCTTAAGGCCTATAGGTGGTGCTTGTGGCGGGGCCTTAAGGCCTATAGGTGGTGCTTATGGCGGGGCCTTAAGGCCAATAGGTGGTGCTTATGGCGGGGCCTTAAGGCCTATAGTTGGTGCTTGTGGCAGGGCCTTAAGGCCTATAGGTGGTGCTTGTGGCGGGGCCTTAAGGCCTATAAGTGGTGCTTGTGGCGGGGCCTTAAGGCCTATAGGTGGTGCTTGTGGCGGGGCCTTAAGGCCTATAGGTGGTGCTTATGGCGGGGCCTTAAGGCCAATAGGTGG
>OOFH01042874.1:1982-20065 GCA_900323355.1 Merlangius merlangus
GGATCTAAACAGCATTGAGGATCAATAATGTGAGGCTCCTGAGGGGCCTGGCCATGTGACAAGCCGGGCACAAACAAGTGACCTGACGACAATTCCACGAGGAAAAAGCGAATAAGACAAACGCCGCACCGAGATACAACTGAAGCGTTCAGGTGGACTGGTGTAAGATGGTGTTGGCGGTGGTGCACTCACTGGGAGCAGCACCACAGAGGCACTGGGGGCCAGCTCCAGCTCCAGCAGGCTCTTGTTGAGGTCCTCGCTGGTGAACTCGCGGCGTGGGAACATGGTCGCCATGGAGAAGTTACCGTAGCGATGGCCCGTCTCCTGAGGGGAAACAAAACGTCGGGGAAGCGTGTCAAAAGACGCCACCGACAGGTGCTGGAGAGGAGCCCACGTGACATGAACAGTGAGGCGGCTGCATGAGAACTCTTTAAGGACGCCTGGACCCAGAATAATAAACCACTAGGTAGCATGTCTCCTCATGGCCCCCCCTTCTCATTATGAGCTGAGGAGAAGCCCTTAAGAAGGAACTATACCCACGCCTTATCCCGGTGAGGACTGCAGTGAACAACCACATTATTATTTATTTAAATGTGGCTGAAGGTTGTTGGTGAATGTCAGATGCACTGTTTTGGGGAATTAGGAGGATTTTTGGATGAGCCAGAACACTGTGTGCTGCCAGGGACACTTTGCCCAAGGCCAGTGTACCGGATAAGATACAAATGGAAGACAATTTAACTAGATGGGTGGTTCCCTCCACCGTCGGTAAAGGAGAAACAGTGTCAGGCTGTTTATATGTGTTACAGCGCCCTGTTTTCCAGCTGTCTAACACCCTCACTGATGACTGGACTGGACGAGGAGCAGATTACTTCTGTTCGGTCACGATTCAGGCAATTCGTAGGTGTGACCACGGCGACACACGACGTAGAAAACAGTTCTGCCTTAAGATGAACAAATACAACAGAACCAAACTAATTATTGTTTTGTCACAGTCTAAACGGTGACCTAGCAACATTTCTAAAACAGTTGAATGCTCTACGGGAGTTCTCGCAAGCTTTCATTTTGCACAGGTGGGCTGTGTGCCGGATTGGCTCTCTGACCTGGACAGCAAACTCCCGGGCGTCTAGCAGCAGGCTCTCTGCAGGAAACTGATTGGTGAAGAAGGAGCCGTCCGGCAGACGGAACTGTATCCTCGCTACGGCACTGTGAACAAACACACGCACACATATTTAAGAAACGTACACTTCTTCTCATTTCAACAATCCAACGATTTAAATAACTGAATTGTGCAAACGGATAAATCTGTGCACTTTGTGGCGTGTTGTCCATGTTGTGAATTAAACAGAGGACATGCTAGTGTAAAGGACCAAAAAAACATCTTGCAACACATTTAATGAGAACCCCAGCGGCTCACCTCCGCTCCCGGGCTGCGGCATCCTTCTTCGCCTCCTGCTCCACCTGCCTGGCCTGCAGCGCCGCCTGCCTGGCGGCCTCCACCTCCTCCTGGTTCTTGGCGTAGCGGGCCGCTCTGTCTGCCCGGTCCTGTGGACAACGCGCATGAATGACCCGAGCTTATGCTCCGTCAAGACCCAAACCAAGAGGGGGCTTCTGCCGTGACAACCGGCAAGGTGAGAAAGAGTTCATTTTTTTCCAAAAATAACTAGTAGACTTTAAAAGTGGTCTTGCAACCCAAAGTCACCGTTATATTGTCTGTCAAATGTGCAATAGCCGCGCTTATTGGTCGGCCTTCACCATATGTAACAAAGAGTAAGGAAGCGAGTGAGAGAAAAAGAGATACCATGTGTGTGTGTGCGCGTTACCAAGGCGATCTGCTGCTTCACGCGGTCCCTGGCGGCCTTCTCCTCCGCCTTCTCCCTGCTCCTCTCGTCCATGATGCGGCGGGTCTTGTCGTCCTCCTGCTGCTTCTTGAAGTCCAGCATCTCCTTGCCCTGCTTCCTCCGCTCCATCTCTCTACGGACCTCCTCCTGGGGGACACAACGCTCGCGGCCGTCATGTGACCACACCTCACCCGCTCACCTCGTCCCCCTTCCTTGTCCTAGCACTCGCTTTGCATGGTGAGCATATCAGCATGAACCTTAACTACCGAATACAAGGGTTAGGAAAATTAAGCTACTTGCTGTAAAAATAACAATGATCATATCTACTAGGGTTGCCGTGGTGTGGACATTTCCACACCGAGTAATACACTCGTGTCAACACCGGTATTACCGAGTAGAAACGGCATAAACTTTGAAACTAGGTCAACCGCCATCTTCTCCGTCAACTCTCCTCTCACACTCGGTGACAGCACGCCAATTCTCGGTGACAGCGTCTTATAACGTTCTATATATAAAAGTATAATATAATTTTATTATTATTAATTTTTACTGAATTTCTTTTTTTATTACTGAAAAAAACAAAAAAAAAAAAAAACTGTTGCCGGTGTGCAACACCGAGTCATCGGTGTTGGCCTCAACACCGGAACACCGGCAAAACCGTATACCGTGGTAACCCTAATATCCACATTACAAATATGAACTATACAGTCTCTCGAAGTGTCTTAAATTGTATTGCTATTTAGTTTAGGTTCAACAATATTGTGATCATGGATTGTGACTAGTTTGACGGTTATAAAGAGTGCTCATAAACTTACGACATATGTCAGAGGGGTACTCGTCTCGGCCAACAGAAAAGGTTTGTCAAAACTTAGCACAGTAAAAGAAATGACAAAGCGCGTACCTCTTCCTCGCCCTTCTTTTTCTGCTCTCGCCTGTCCTCCAGTTTCTTTGTCAACCTGAGCAGTAGAAACACAACACACAAAAGGTTTCTACTGTAGTTTGCGAGGATTAAAACAATCATTTGATTGCATCCGTCAGCTATTAAGAGTGAAATGCTCCTGTGAAATGAGAGTGAAATGCGGTTACACCTGCCTTATTAGAACATTTACATTTTGACCAATCCCAGTTCATTTCTTACCAACCAGGACCTCTTCTCCCTGATTGAGGAAATCTATTTTGCCTATAAATCATGAGTGCATAGAGTTATCACAGCCCCGTCTTCTCACTGACGTTGGGGGGGGGGTTAGTATATAAACTAATACCGTTCTTCTCCCTCTTTGTAACCCTCATCCAATCTTACCAACAGCAGCTTTAATCGTAATCCGCCACAGTTCATACATTTTACCGATGGGCACAACAGTGCAGCCGTTGTCTGAGAGCATGAGCGTATGCACGTGTGTGTGTGTCCACAGTCCTACCTGTCCACCTTCGTGTCGAGGTTCTCCTGGGGCCGAGAGCCGTGCGGGGCCTCGTCTGACGATGAGCTCTTCTCCTCCCCGGGGCTGGCTGCCTCCGAATGGGAGCCGGCTCCTCCCGATGGCCTTGAGAGAGGTTCTGGGCCGAATAAAGTGAGTTTATCCACACAAATGCGGAGGCTAAATTCGGCAATGTATCAAAGACAAACCGCATTGATGGTGCAGCATGCCTTAAAAAGGTTGGAAAAAAAATAGAATAGATCAATAAAACCAAAAAAGAATAATTCTACTCCAGAGTGGGGCTTTTAAGCTTACTGAATAGCATTAAGGCTTTCCTTGATGTGGAGTTTAACACTGAGCATAAGGCCCAGTGCAGAGATACAAATATGTAAAGATTCAGATATTTTTAAAATGTGTAGGAAATATAACATTATCCGTCAAGTATGTCCTTAATTTCCGCTCTGGGAAAAATAGAAAGAGAAATACACTGGAGGCCGCTTCACGCTTTAATCCAACACTATATAATGAAAAGTGACCACAGGGATAAATAAATGCCACTCATTGGGGATGGCTTTCGCTACTCCTGGAGCTGTAGTAAGCTGGCTGTCCCAGCCCCAGATGTTTGTGCTCCCCTCGTCACTGACCTTTTGAAGGGCCTGCGGCTGTGGCATTAGATGGCAGAGGTGTGCTCCTTGCAGCCTCTGGAGGAGAAGCAGCAGGGTCTTCTGCTGCTGCAGGTGCCAGGGTGGGTTCTGGCACTACGCAGGCGGACATTGTGGTCTCCATGGGAACCACTGGCATTGCCGCTCCACCACTGCTAATCTGCTCAAGGTGCATCTGACCGAAGAGACAAGAGGCGGGGAATTAATGCACAGTTAAAAGGCAAATTCGGGCTTGGTTAGTGTGCCATAAACATCTCTGAACAAAAAGCAAGTCATAGTAGAGACAACACATCAAGATATGTGACCTCTCTTTGTCAATGATGATGGGTGTTTTCGTCCCAACCAGCACAGTACATTTTCTATATTTTGCTACCTTTGGATCTCCCCTTACCTGTTGGACTTTGGTAATCCTCTTGAGGAGTTCCTCTGCGGACACACTGCCAGCGACGACCTCCAGAGGAATTCCGTTCTCCCCGATGAAGAAGCTTGATGGTACGCACACCACAGGGTCTTCAATGATGTTAAGGCACAACCTTGCATCATAGCTCACCATTAGCAGGGTTTGAACTACACTAGTGTGTGGGTGGGGCAGTGGAAGCGTCTCTTTTTTTGGGTCAAATTGAAACACAAGTTGATAGACACATAGATTAATTCACTTTTAGGATTATAAGCCTGGCATGCCTGCTCTCTTGAGAAAGCATTATTAGCAATAGAATTATGGTTGGGAAACCCAACAGAAGGATACAGATCTGGGAGAATTGTGTGCATGTCTCACTGCAAAAGAAAAAGCAGAGTAAGAAAGGCCAAAGTTGCATACATTTTTGTTCAAGTTATATTCAGATTTAACTGCTGTATTGGTCAAATAATTTGAACACATAAAAACACAATCAAACAACAAGTGTCAATACATTCTGAATGTTGAAACGTTAATGTTTTCTCAGAAATATATAGCATTTTAATGCATGTGGGTTTACTGTCTATTACAATATCAACCGCTCTTTATACCTAATGAGGCAAATGTGCATACTCTACTCATTCTGAAGTGCTAATTTACATTCAGTTAGCAGTCCTGAAGGGAGTATTCACTGGAGTCTTCATGTGATTCTTTCACATGTACTTCCATACCTCTTTGCATCCACTTTTATTGCCACACAGCAATTATGTGCCGCTTCTGACACTTTGTCTTCCTCCCAGCTCGATTGCAACTGCGCGGACTGCTCATCTTCGCCTTTTGGAGGTGTGAGGAATTCCGAGAAGTAATTGCGTTATCATATTATCTCCATACCAACTCCACTAAAGGTTAGACCACCACAATTATATGGCATTGCATTTTTAAGATTGTATGTTTACAGACGGATAGAAATGAGAGAGTCGGATAAATGCCGATGGTATTATCGCTGGCTGATATTATTGTTCGTGTGTGGGGAAAAAAAGCTGGTTAATGACAGATCGGAAATGGTCAGATCTAACTGCATAATAGAGGGTCGCCCCGTTCATGACGTGGATGTACAAGTCATGCACGGGGCTACCGGGGATATAAGCCAAGAAATTGCAGGACCATGACTCTAAAGCCAATTGATATTTAAAGTTTAGTTCCTTTCATTTCTGTGTAACACTGTAGTCATAGGAAGCGAACACATAGCTTGGGAACTCGTTGATATGTGTTATATTCTATAACGCGAGCAACAATAGCACGCCAGTTGTCATTTCTTTAAAGTGTTTGTGTATTAAAGGGTGACAGCTGGTAAACATCGTTAATCTGTGTGCTGCGCTGGACACCATAGCTAGCTAGAACATCTAGAAACATACCTGTGATCACAACGACAAACACCAAACTCTGTTGTTTGGCGGAGGCAATGGCAGCAGGAATGGAGCCTTCAAACCAACGCATATTTGTAGAATATGTTGTCTCTTTCTGTGTCTTTAACCCCACTGACTAGTTACATTAATCTTTAAAACCAAGTCAAAGTTACTGACGCCAACCGAGAACATACAGCTAACATCTACTCCGCAGTATATATAGGACTTCCGGTATATGCTGGTTTCAAAATTAAAAGCTCAAACGTATTTCCATAAATGTTGTGTCCATTGAACTGCAATCAGGTAACACAAATATGAAAAATACTTAAAGACTCCAAAGTAAAAAATTGTAAACCCTTAATTATGATTATTGATTATCATCATTAACAGCTTTTCTCCGCCTTCAAACAATAAATATTATCACAATTCTAGCATGTTGTATTCCCACAAAATCTCCATCGGTTTATTTGTTCGCAGGTTAATCAGCTACATTGAGCTTTTACATTGAAGTCCAAAATAATGAAACGGAAGTATATCTTCTACTACTTTTGTTTATCAAGACCGTTTCACCATACACGGAAGTGTTCAGCCCTCAGGAACAGTGCATACTTCCGCAACCCACCAGTGCTCGGCGGCCAAGCCTGGTATTGCAGTCGTTTTAGCGGGCTGTGGACGGGTCCCCAAGGGGCCCAGAAATAGATATCCTCCGCAAAAAATGTCTGGATATCAATCAAAGACTCATTATTATTTTTATCTTTATATAAATGTCAATTTTCTCTTTTTAAAACGCCACCTCAAGCGTTTTATTAGCCGTTTTCTGTAATTATTTTTTGCTGGAGAAGGAGGGGTGGGCAGCTTAAAGGAGTCGTAGTGAAACAAATGTTTCGGCCTGGCATCCGATAGGGCCTAGTTCACAGCTCCGTTAACTTATCGTGTCATAGTTTTTATTTTTATTTAATAGGTCCATGGATCAATACATTTCACAAAAGCTATCAGCAGTCAATATTAAACGAAATAAGGACATCTCAAATCTGATTATTGTTTTGAGGTGCCACATGTTAAATATAAACCAAACCAATTAAGAACATGAAATTATAACATCGAGCATTTTGAACCCACATTTTATTTTACTTTTTCTTTATAAAGTGATCTGATAGGAAGAGGTTTTCAAGCGATCTCATTGGCTGGAGTTTTTGGAATATCTGATTGTCTGGGGTTTCGAGCAATCTGAATGGCTGAGGTTTTCGAGTGATCTGATTGGCTAGGGTTATTGGGCGATCTGGATCTGACAGGCTGGGGTTTCGTTTCGAGTTTCGTTTTAGTGCAAAGATTACGCTTTATGTTTACTTTTCTTACACTAGCTCAGGCAGACGCTGTATACGACCTGTTTTATATCTTTATTTCAATATTCTTTACTTATTATTCCAGGGACGACTTGATTGATTGTAAAGGTTTTTTTAGCAGTTGAAAACAATTTCACAAAAGACTCTAACTTGATCTTACTGGCTATATATGGACCTCTGTTTCAGATTCAAAAACAGGATCAACACAATTTGTTAAAAATAAATAGTACAATATGACGGTCAATTTAAATGCAATTTCAACTATGAATTGGATTATATAAAAGATATATACAAAATTAAATGACGAAGCAATACCTGAAAAAATATTCCCCCTTGACAATTTGGGTAATATTTCCTATCAACTATTCTAGGTATTTCTGAGCATAGACAGAGACATCAAATAAAGAACACATACAATATTTGAGATACACACAAATTATTATTTCTGCGTTATTTTGTAATATGATTAACTTGTTACTACACGTATCCTCCTAAAATATATGTGGTTGAGTGCAATTCAATTGAATAAAGAATGTATTTGTATAGGCCTTCACAGGTTCAGCAGGAGGGCAGCTTTGTCAAGATTCCTTAAAGCTGATTAGGTATTCAGGGTATGCCCCTGCATCGCTGAATACCACACAAATGGTGGGGTTCTGGACGTTATTTACTGCACAGTCGTGGAGGCCGGAGAGGGGGTTACTGGGGTCCAGGGGGGCTGGCTCCACCATGCCAGGAGTCCCCAGGCAGGGCTTCCCCACCAGCACCCGAGCCTGGTACATGTACCTCAGCCCCCGGGCGTCCGGTTTAGAGTATTTGTAGTTGCATGAGAACCAGGAGTGCTTGGCAAAATAGGTTCCGTTGCCGTGCAGAGTGCCTGTGTACAAATGCAAAGAAATTATAACACACGAAAAAAGATTTTCCTGAGGAAAACAGAATAAATATGAAATAAAAGTATTAACACTTGTGTGTGTATGTGTGTGCATCTCTAACCATTTTTTCCACAGAAGCTTCTGTTGAAGCCATTGCTGTTGACCTTTTGGCAAATCTCAGCTGTTGTGCCATGGTAAAGGTCCATCTCATTCATGTTCTTGGGATATTTCTTGTCAAGCATCTGTTTTTTCACAGCATATCTCTGCCATTGGTCTTTGCTCTGAATCCTCTGGATCTGTATTATAATTGTTAATTGTTGTATTATTACTTAGTCACGCGGGAGAAGGTCCATATGAATACAAAACAAGCTAAATATATATCTCTCCAACATTCAATTTATTGCTTTGCACAACAGTTTTTCTATCTACCTATTTATCTGAAATGCTTCCTCCTTACCTTGACCACTGTAAATGTTGCAGAGGTGGCCCTATTGGGATTTTTGGATGTTTTCAGGAAATTAGCTTGAACCCGTTTGTACTGTTCGGAGGTTGGAGACAGATCCACTATGTCTAGAGTCTTGTCATCCATCCTGTCCCAATTTGTTGGTGGCTCTATGACAGCTAAGATATGACACATTCAAGACATATGTTGATGCTTTGCTGTCGCTATAATTTTTTTCTGATTATTTAATTTCTAGCTCCGGTATACCCTAAATGAATATATAATAGAAATACACATTTGGAATGTAAATGAATGTTTTTATCACCAAGCCCAATCTCTTCAGGGGTCAGCTACTTCATGCAGAAAAAAATATTTTGGCTGATTAGTAAATAAGTACTGAGTAAGTACTCAGCCTAAGTAAGATGTCTCAGCAATGACAGATGACAGCAATGCAAACATTGTGTGTGATGAGTCAGAGAAGTAGGTTGGGTGTGACTTATTTTCAAAATTAATGCAACCAACCGTCAGTGATCAAACAGCACATTGAGTACATGACAAGCTTGTATTTAGCAGGAAAATAAAATAAACTTGTTTCTAAGTATGCTACTCGCTTTACTCACAAAAGTGTATTATAAGGGACTGTACCTATTTCAGAACTAGCCTTCAGAGTCCTCTTTATTCTAGCGATGGTTCCATTACTGTCGGTCCGCTCCATATTGTCAAGGTTCACAGTGTAGGTCTGGTTCTGCAGGGTGTAGCTGATGTGCTGCTCTTTCTTATGCAGGGCATGCTCAAGATCTAAACTGACAGATGGGTCCAGTTCTGCCCAGGCCTTCCTATCGCAGACCTCCCAGCGCACTGTCTTCCACAGCCTCTTCTCTTCTTCCTGCCGGGTCGCACGCTCCTTGGCCTTTTGCAGATCCTTCTCGATCTGCAGAACCATGGTCAGGACGTCAGCGTCCTTCCCAGACAAGGTGGCCTTGTCCGGGGCCGACACACTGACGCACACCTGGAGGCTCCGGCTGAGAGCAACAATGGCCTGTTTCTCTGAGGGGAGAAGTAGGGCTAGGTAGGGGGAGCTGATCTGGTGCAGCTTCCACTCTTTCGTCACCAAGTCATCCACAAGTTTTTTGACGTTTGCCAGGTCACTGGAACAGCAGCCAAGAACCTCAACCTCCACTTTGGGGAAGGACACATCCCCGCAGGCACTTGCCAGACACATGGAAGGCTGCTGGGTAGGGGCCACAGCTCCTACCTGGGGCGCACTTATTTTTGCTGTAATGACAATAGGGTATACTTAATATGAATTAATATGAATTAAATAATGAAGCTATTTCAATTATAATGCAAGGGTATGGAATGGTATGAAGTACAACAATAAACTATAAACGTTCGGAATTCAAATCAAATATTGGTGTATTTTATATTAAATCTGCCTCTAGATTCTAGTGCAGAAAGATACAGCAGAAACCTTAACACCAAAAGATGGATTCAGAAGTTTGGATGGATATGTTTACCCTGTGCTGCCAGTTTTTTAACTGCTTGTGTCACTTTGTTACATTTCTTCAAGCTCTTCCAAAAGTCCTTGAACATGTTGGTTTGGAAAATCACAATGTGAACATCCGTAAGGGACGGTGTCTTGGTAATTTTTATGTGTTCTTCGACTGCTGTAACCATTGCATTGCCAACATCCACAGCACACAGATTTCCAGCACCTGTGAAAATGTAAGTAATCAGAAATTCTCTTGAAAAGGCATGCGTTAAATTTTTACTGATCTAGTTACATCACTAACGGTACTACCGTAGAAGCAATAAAATGGTAATATTCATGAACAAGATGACAACAGTTTTTTTTTTCCCACGGTAGTCTGGCTCACGACTCACCAACAACCCGGCCCACATCATACTCTGCAGCTAAATAAACCGTATTGTTCAAGTAACTTCATTCATCATTACATATTCTACAATACGTTTCATGATGGTGATTCCAAAATATTTGGGCTTTTTATTTGTCACGAATGGCAAATGGAATTGTCAATTTTATGACATCTTTTTCATTGCAGAGAAGAATGTGTAAAATGAGCAATACCGGCAATATGTCGGCCTACCTGTGCTTAGTGCAGGAAAGGAAACCGACTGGATTTTATGGTCCTCGCACAACTTGAAGATCTTGAGCATGGAGCTGATGATGAATTTTTCCTTGGTCTGGCCCACCATGTGAATGATGTGTGTTGCTGCAAGGTTGCCAGGTTTGGTGATGACCACACCATCACTAGGTTGATTACCTTTAAATCAAAGAAGGAACAATTGCATATACAAAAGCCAACATCTGTAAGAACATATCCAATTAGTTGTAAATAGATCTAATTTTAAAAGAAAACTGAATAAACAATTAAACCAATAGAAGATGAAAATATGATGATACATTTTAAGTTGTGTACCTAGATTGTTGCATTCATCAACTACTTCTTTTCCAGCTGCTTTTAGAATAGCTCCAGACACACCTGTAAAGACAAAATAAGTATGCCATAATTGACTTAGGCCTACTTCCTTTGATGTAATGGGGGTATAGATTTGTTGACATTTGATGAATGACTGATTCATTTCAACAAGGTGGTTTTAAGTACATTTGAAAAATATTGCATCAATAGCTTTGAGATGCTAAATTGGGCGAGCAAAATGCTAACTTAGTATTGTAAGATACAATGTATATTTTGGCCAACATTTCTGCCATTGAATTGTTCGTTACCTGAATTGAGATTCAGGCTAGTGTTGGTACTACTGACGATAGCATCCGTTTTTTCCTTTGTTATGTCACCACAAAACAGTTTCACTTTCACCGGCCCGATCAACCTTTCAGCAGTGGTTGCTAGAGTGAGGGAGAGACAACAGTCAGCAGAAGTAAGACTTTTTTTTATCATGCAAATACTGCATATGTGGTTACTGTAACGTGCAGTTTTAATAAGGGATTTCAAGTATTGAACAACAAAAAGTTTCATTAACATGACCTGTCTGACCTCCTGAGTTATCTTCCTCACAGGAAGAGTCATTATTGCTGTCGTCATCATCAGCCATATCCTTACCAACAAACAAGGTTGGACATCAAGAGAAACAAATCATAATAATGCTGATGAAAATATGAATAATTACTTTCATTATACTGTTCTTACCCTGTTGAAAACACATGGGGCCGGTTTCGCAGAGATGGATTAAGCATAGTTCTGGACTAAATTGTATCTTCAATGGACAATCTCCATTCAAAATTCCATTTAGTCCAGGACTAGGCTTAATCCATGTCTGTGAAACTGGCCCATGGTGTTGAACATAGAATCTGCAATTTACATACTTGTGTCATCTGTATCCAGCTTCGGAGGACATGTTGACACTTTTGCATCGCCTGGACCTGGTCAACAACTAGGAAGATCTGCTTCAGAGCACTGAATTTATGCTTTGAAAAATGGGCTTTAATGCCAAGCAGCAGGGCGGTGAAGGATTCTACAAACTTCAATCCGCCAGCGCCTGCAAAAACAGAAAGACTAGTTAGTAAACTCTTTTCATTAATTTTTACTTCAACTAGATTAGTGCTGGGTTAAAAAAAGAGAAATCTGATTCAAATCGATTCATAAAATCAAGAGAAACACTGAAGCGAGACAGTTGATTGCTGTTTTATGTGTAAATTTTGGGGGCAATCCTTAATGTTAACATTGATATTTTTAATATCAGGTTAGAGGGTTCCTTGTACAATTTACAATACAGTAGTTTAGTTGTCTGAGTATCACTTTCGGATCCAAACAAAATTGGTATTGTAACCTATTATTGATATTGAATATGATGACATTTAATTATATTAAATAATTTCTGAAATCAAATCGAATCAGGACCTTATGAATCTAAATGGAATCAATTTGAGTTTAACAGTGGCGATACCAGACTGACACTAGCATCAAGCCATGAAGATCCGATGTATGAATTACCAGTTCCAATGGCAGGGAATGACACAGAGGGGATATTTTTATCCTCACAGTGCTTCAGCACATTCTTCACACGCTCAACAGCCTGCTTAACACTTTTCGGGCCTACTATGTGGATGATGAAGTCACATTGCAGGCTTCCTCCACTGGTCACTCCTGCATCGTTGCCCCTCAGGGGTCCTTGGGCAAGGGTGACAAGTCTGTCACTCGGACAATTGGGGTGCACAATTTAACTTTTATTCTGAGGACATGTTCCTAACATAGGCACATGAAGAAATGGGAAAAAGCTAATGCAAAGTTATACTATCCTCATCGTTCAAATTCATTATTTCTGCAGGAACTACTTTATTTCTTAAAATATTTATTTCCGTTTTTATGTGTATGCTAAAAGGGGCAGGTACTTACGAATTTTGGCGCACTCAACTTCAACTACAGATCCAGCAGCATTTAAAATGGCCCCAGACACACCTTGTTAAGCACATTAGAATCATTTTTAGATCACTCAGAGATTTGCTTTAAGAGTTTGCATTACTGGGAAGACACCATTCAGTTCTCCCACAACACAATAAAAAAAAATAATGAACTTGTAACCAACCGTGTTTTAAATTCACATCCTCGTTTGTACTGTTGACAATGGCTTTTACAGTTTCTGCAGTTATGTTCCCTTGCTTCAGTTCAATCAAGGCACCCTTGATCTTAACTAGTGTCAAATACAAAATATCACAATTTTTTAAGACACATTAGTGTCACATTTGACAAATATATGAATACTAACTAAAGTATATGCTTTAAACTTGAGGCAAATTCTAGTGACCGCAATTAAATGCAATATTGTAAGTAATTTACAGAGACTCTTTCAATCACTAGCATGATACAAATGAAAACATTTACAAAATAAATCTCATTGGGGTCATTAGTGCTTGAGCATTACTCTTTTCTAACGTAGATAAAAACACATTACCTATTGTGTTTGACACTTTTAGAGATGGAAGGGCTACAGTTTGGGAGGCACCTGGTGAGGAAGGAATGAGTGGTATCTTGGTTTTGGTGGGATTTGTTGGATGGTAACCCTGTGTCACAAGGTAAGCAGAGTTTGAAAAAGTGTCACTTGATAACATCAAGCATTTTCATGATGAACATTGGACTTTTCAAAATTCACATTAGCAATTTGTGAAAATACAGCTTGAGCCAAAATGTTTTAAAATGTACCACCTACCAAGCTTTCAAGGACAGATTTAAATCCTTCAACTGTTTTGGGATCAGACTCAGTCAGATGAATGGTGGTCATTGCTCCACAACCCAAATCAATGAAGCTACTAATCCCCTTCATTATTGCTTCACAGCTGTCTTTTACCGGAAACCCACAAGTTCCACATCCTAGTGCTGGCATGCCCAAAGAGCCACACTGGTTGTTGGCACCCTTCAAAAGACTTTGCAAGACTGCTGTCACAAGGTATTTAGAACTCAGATTTGAATTGCTTTTTCCCCAAACTGGGATTGCTGCATATATGAGCATTTTGGACTTTAGAGTGTCCACGTTGGTCATGAACACATCTCCTGCGACAAGACTCTGCTCGACCTTCTCAAGTCCATCGATAGGATGTTTAATCTCGGGTCCTCCATTTTCTAGGAATTGCTGTGCAACAGGATTGTCGAAGGACATATTGACCAGTGGACAAATCAAAACGTCTGAAGTCTGTTTGGCAATACTACCCTGAGAAAGTGTCAATGTCACACCGCCCTTGAGATCATAGCGGAACTGCTGAGTGATATTTTGTTCTGATAGTTCGAGATTACAGCCCAAGCCTTTGGCCTGCATTTTGAGTAGTGAGTTATTATTTTTCAGGATTTTTGCCTCACCAGCTTGGGAGTACATATACTTTCCAGTTGTTATTATTCTAATGTGACTATTCACCACATCTATGGCTTCTTTGATTTGATCACTTGTAGTTGTGACTCTGAGATATGGAGATTGTGGAGATCGGCAGGGCAAAATGGTGACCCCCAGGGCTTTGAGCTGAGGATCCGCTGAGAGTTTCAATTCGATAAACTCAACCTCCTGCAGCGTTTTCAGAGGGGCGTCTTCTGCAACTACTTTCTTGTTCTCAAGACATCCCTTAACCTTGGCAATGACATTGTCGACCACAGAACGGAATCCACATAATACAATTTTGTCCCCTGAAAACTCAATGAGAACATTTTGAGAGTTCTGAGTAGATTCAAGTTCCTTTTCGAGTTCTGCATGAAAGGTTTTCCATTGTTCACCAAAGGTCTCCTTGTTGTACTCCCTGGAAATAGAAAGAGCTTCTTGCTTGATTACCTCCTTGAGTTTATTTTCAGCCCTGTCAATGTCGCCCTTCTTAGCGAGAACTGTGACAGATTCTTTTCCACAGATCACAACAGCAACAATGTTGTCAAGAGAAAAGTGATCATTTTGGAACTTCTTTAAGTCAAGGGACTGCAAAAACTGTATAAGGTTATGGGAAGAATCAAGCTCTTTGGAAGTCAAAGTATCTTGGACTTTTTGGATTAGGGTTTCTGCCGTTTGCACCTTTTCACTGAGCCCCTTAAGATGTATGGTAAAGTGTTCATTATTTTTGGATAGGTCCACATTTACCAATTCATCCCTTACAAGATCTAACGTGAGATCTAGCCTTTCTTTGGAGTCGAATTGGATCTCTTTCTCTATGGTGTTTTTCACTACTTGGAGCTCATCACTGGCCTTTACCATCTTGCTCTTGATCGCCTTCAAAAGTGTCTCTACTTCCTCCCATCTCCCGACAACCACTAACTCTGAAGTGCAGATTTTAAAGTAGAGGAGGGCGGTAGCCAAATTGACTTCGGGACAACTACCCTTAACTGCCTGCCACACCTCAGCCTCCATTTGGATGTGCTGCACAATGTACCTCTCCAAGTGGGTCTGAACCTCTCTTCGAGCATTCGTCTCCCAGGAGGGGCCATGCCGGAGCAGGCCCAATAAATTCTTGTTCATTGACATCTTCAGCTCCAATTGTGGGTGATTGGAGATAATGTTGAAGGAAACCATCGCATGGACCCTTTGAAGTGCAGATGTGAGCTCTTCTCTGAAGATGTCATTGCGACTGATAAAACTCAGGAGTTCGGGTCGGACTGGGATGGCTATATCAGTTGAGAAATTTGACTGGTGGTGTGTTTGTCCTGTCAAAACCCACTGGAGGTCAGGGTAGAAGAGTTGTGCAACAAGTTCCTTTTCCATCACAGTGTGTTTGCGTTCAGTCACCCTCTGAGCAACTATGGAAAAGGATAGAGGTATATCAAATTATAGAAATAAACTACAACAAACTCAATAATAATAATAATTAAGCAATTATTATATATTATACACAAATTTTTTTAGTGTATATAAAATGTAGAAATTACAGTGATATTGGAAAGTATTTCACTGTATTGTGTAATGATACCCACATTAGCAATACATGAATATCTATGTTCATCATAATGACCAGTGACGCAGGCCTTTAAAGTAGCAATCTCAAAGATTTCGGGAAGCAGACAACACTTGCGAACTCATGTTTCATTTGCTCTGCAGGTCTTGCCTTGCTCACATGCAAGATTATTTCTGCCCAGTACAAAATATACGGAACAATCACAATCATTTATCTACCATGAGAGGGGGATAAATACAATGACGTTGAAGGCTGTAGAGGCATTTCGACAACAACAGAGATGTAGAACTCTCTGTTGATTCCCGTTACCCATTTCGTTGCTATGATTGGTTGTAGGCCTATTAATTTGCGTCCAGAGGCATTTTGGTCTGCGCCCGTTTGTGAAGCTCTGTTTAAATCGTGTCAACTATGTCAACATTAACACCCACTTCATAACCGTAATAATATATTCGAAAGCTTTCATCAGTGGGCCAAAGGCTCAATCACAAATCTCATTCAGTGATAGATAAGGACTTAAATCTTCGAGATTGCCACTTTAACTATTATTAAACAATTACACAATGTAACAGAACATAACAGCGAAATACAAAATCTTTGACCTTACCCTTCCAGTCTTCAAAGGTAATTACAATGCTTTTGTTTTGGTTGACATAGGCAAAGGACTTAATTATGTCCTCTCCACTTTTCCTTTGGTTGGAGAAATACAGTCTAAGGTATTCTTCAGAAATTTGACTCATGTCTCCTTGTACAATAACAGATTTGGTCAGCTCCAAACGGCAAGCGTCAATCTTATTTTTGTTAAACCTCTTGGTGGAAGTTCTCTGCATAAATTGGTGTCCATCTGCAGACACAAAGACATTCTTAGGTTAAATAGATACACAGAAGTTGTGATAATTGTTACTACATTTACACAAATTGGTAAAGACACTAATGAAAACCAAGAAATGGAAATCATTTTTATTCATTTATTTCATATTTTACATCAAATCCATGCGGTGGGGGGCCAGAACGCTTAATTTATGTTACCTGGTAACCCCAAATTGCCAGTCACTTACAGTATAAAGCTATAGGTGACTGGCAATTTGGGGTTACGAGGTAACATAAATTAAGCGTTCTGGCAGATCAATGCTAGATCAATTTGAGTCCATATTTATACATCTTAACCATAACGCTAATATGTAACCAACCCAACATCACTTTGATGTTGGGTTGGCTACATATTATTAAAAAACTGGTGATTTGATTTTCCTTTGAGCATTTTGGGTCTGGTCACTTTGTACCAACTGGTACCCACCTATGTCCTCTTTGAAGGTGACCACAATGCTGTCTCCACCCACAGCCTCCCAGCTGTGCTCCGCTTGTTGGCTGCAGCTGTGGATGTACATGGAGATGGTGTCGGAGGGGCAGCAGTCATCCAAGCCGCAGAGGACAAACCGTCGACTGTCCACCAAGCCATCCTCCACCTCCACCGATATGCCATACTGCTGCGGATTGCTGGCACACACACTTTCCATATCTGTGGGGGTTTGTACGTGTGTGTGTGTGTGTGTGTTTGGAAAGAGATTGAAGATTCTAATTAGTTGAGTTTATATTTACAAGCTGTTATGCAAAGTGAGTAGAGATATCTAGTTTTTTAGCTGACTAACATCCACTTCATTCAGCCTTCAAGCTCCGTCTGGACGCAGATTCAGGGTCCATAGAGCATGCCACAACAATTTTAAGGAATCTTTCGTTCCCTCTGCCATTCATGCATTGAATACAGTCTGATTTAACCACTTGTAAAAGCAGATCTGCTTTTTACAGTATTTATTTAACTTATTTGCTGCTAATTGTCATTTGCACTATTCTATCTTGTTGTGATATGTATTTGTATGTTCCGTCATTATGTTGTTCAACATGTTATGTGTGTACGTGTGTTCAATGGGAAGCCAAACACTAATTTCCACAAAGGTGGACAATAAAGTAATTCTTAACTTATCTTATCTATATTGCATTATCACATTGAGTAGGTCTTTCAGACATGACCTCTAGATCATGAAACATAAGGGAAATCAAACATCCTGCTTGAGAAGCATTGTCTTCCTCCTTGCACCTTAAGTTTTATTCATAGAACTTTAGGTCCCTGTCAATGCCGATCATGACTGCATGATAATCCCATACTAGTATCACCGTGCTTGTTTTAATAATTTGATTACCGGCTTTATTGGACATTTGGAGGATCCATGTGTTTTTCCCATGTTTTCTAAGAATAGGATCTTTGACACACTGTTCAAAGAACATCTCGAGGGACTCCCGGCGTCGCTCACTGGTGACACGCA
>OOFH01042975.1:1237-25017 GCA_900323355.1 Merlangius merlangus
ATTAATATTCAGACTTTAATAGTTTGTCAAATCAGTATGTATGTTCAAAAGAAAACCAAAGTAATGCGATAGGTACCTAGCTATCTAATTAGAAAAAAGCATAAAATGAGATACAAAGAGTGGCAACTTTTTCTTGGAAAGACATAACAAAAAGATTCATGTGTTGTTGAAGTATTATTATAAGTAACACCGTTATGTTTCCCGTTCAGATCCTGTGGCGTCAGTTCTTAAAGTTCAAAGAGACAGAACTGCCTGCAAAAGAGCTAGACAAGAACCGCTCAAACCAGATCTATCAAACCTTTGAGGCAAGTCGTCCCTATCTCTACCCTTCTATTAGTGCATGGTATTGTATCATGGTTTATTGTAATACACTACAATTGTTTATTTTAATCGTATTCTACTATGCTCTAGTCTCTACTCCATTATCAACTCTACCCTGCTTTATTTCTCTAGTCCAGGAATTATATGCCTATATGCTTACAGAGGGTACCTTCTATACCGTCTTCTATTTTATTCTGCTAACTAACTAGCTATATGATCTACTCTATTCTCCATTCTATTCTCTAGTCATTCCTCTGCTCTATTCTCCACTCTTTTCTCTACTATCGTGATGTGTAATGGTGTCCCATCTGCCTGCAGAGCGCGGTGCGTGCGGGCCAGGTGAAGGTGCCCCCAGGTTACCACCCCATCGACGTGGAGAAGGAATGGGGACGCCTGCACTCTGCCTGCCTGGATAGAGAAAAGCTGCTCAGAATAGAGTTTGAAAGGTGAGCTCAAAGCTGCAGTCGCTAAGACATGAGTGCTGTAAATAGAGAGTAGAAGAGAGCAAAATTTAGAAAATACGTTCCTCTGCCGGTAAGATGTGATGCATTCATGCACCTTCGGTTCGAATTATACTCCAAATATTGCTCTAAAATCTAACCTGCAGCAGGTTCAACGACTATTTCCCTAAAATCACTCACATCCGGACGATAAGTAACAACGTCAGTTTGGGTATTGTTTGGCATGTTTGGCAACCTTCCTATTTTCCATTTTAAAATGTATCAAGCTGTTATGACAATTCACTTGTTCAGCATTCCTCGTACAGATAAAGCTCAGAGAGCAAATAGGCTCCATACAGCTGAATTATATAGTAGGTCATCCTTCATTTAGATTGAACTGTGGATTTATCATCTCCATTGATTAGTTGAGTATTAATTCTCAAAAGGAAAAAATGTTTGATCGGGAAACAACACCATCCAAACACTGTTGATTTAAAGGGGTGGAGAACACGAATGCAACAAACACATGCACACACACTCTGAAACACACACACACGCACACACGCACACAGCTGCCTATTTGTAGGATGTTTTTCAAATGTCCTTTTGAGTGGCAGAAAATAAATCGTATTTTAGTTCTAACCCTAATAGGATCTGAAAGCACAATAAAGTAATACATCTAGTTTTTATTTGCGGGCCATGGTCAATTTCCAGCCCTATTTCAGTGATAGTTTGTCATGCCGGGAAGTGGGCTGGTCTTTCTGTCATAAGACTGTCTGCTCAACTCTCTGAGTGGACTCCCTCATGGCTTTGTAATGTGTCTGAGCTCAAAACACTTGACTTTTGTCTCCATTTGGATAAAATATCCCCACCTTAAAATGTGTTGTTTTTTTTGGATCCGGTTTGATTATTTTGAACCGACGATCACTTGTCCCATGGCCTTTTTGACAGACCCTCATATGTTACACTACCTGCTCCGTCCCAGACCTCTGTCAGATCGGAGCAAGGCTTTTGTTTAGTGCTGCGTGTTTCCCATATCCTGTTTTTCATAGAAATGTTTTTGTGTATCTGTTTGTGTATCTGTGCACAAGTTCAGGTTGGTTGACTAATTGAACCAACACAAAACAAAAAACCAACATAGTGACTGCCTCTCTGAAGTTACAGAAGTTGCTTGCGCCATACTTTTGGGATGTTGACGTGTCCTCACCAACCAAGGTCGTCATCCTTCTCCTTGTCTTTTGTTCCGCACCCCCAGACTGGAGAGGCTCCAGAGGATCGTCACCAAGGTCCAGATGGAGTCGGGCGTCTGTGAGGAGCAGCTCAACCAGCTGGACAGCCAGATGCAGACAGTGAGTCGCGCACACAGACCCCAGGCCGAGACAGACCCCTGTCCCAGACAGGTCACCATCCCGGGAGAACAACAGGACTCTGTTCTCTCCCTCCCTATGTCTCTATTCATCCAGGATTACTAGTCAGCAATCCCTTTGTCATCTCACATGGCTATTTTCCATTTTCCACCATGAGCTACGGCGTAAGATATTTCCTCCTATTAAAGAAGGGGTTGAGTCTGGAAAGTCTTACACCTGCAGATTTTCACGTATTAATGTCCGGTTAATGTTCCTATAGAAATATGAAAAGGCTGTCTATTGTGCAATGTGTACTGTCGCTGAGGTGAAGAGTTGGTATTTCATTAACTACGTTTCCATGTTGTCGCTTTGTGATTCTCCTGGGTCTTACTATTGGAGAAACTAAATATCTGTGTTGTGACCCGCAGGACCTCCGTCTGCTGAATTCAGGGAAACCAGCTCGCTACACAGCAGAGGTGGAGCGGGACCTGGATAAGGCCGACGGCATGATCCGCCTGCTCTTCAACGACGTGCAGTTCCTGAAGGACGGGCGCCACCTGCAGTCTGAGCAGATATATCGCAGGTCAGTGAAGAGCAAAGGTTTTTCTTCATTATTTTTCACAGTTGTACTCTGAGATGTTAAATCTAGGGAGATCATTTATTTTAGAAGCATTTATAGTGCTATTTGTTGAAAATCTCTTTACGTCCCGACAGCCGTCAATAAATAAAATGCACTGACAAAAAATGTAATGAATGTCAATCTCTTGCTGTCTTATTACAGTCAGCAGTCTTGCTGACTGTAATAAGATAATCCCTCATTTAATTTGGCTTGAGTAAAAGGATTCAATGGACACCTTGTTTGTCTACCTTTTCGGTTGCCTACTCCAGCTTTAACCAGCTGCCTTCAATTAATGGACTGGTTCCAAATACGTGCAGAACAAAACAATAACCAATTATGATGTTTCCATTCCTGTAGGGTCTACCGCCTCCATGAGCGCCTGGTGAACCTGCGCACGGATCACAACCTGCGTCAGAAGACCACCCTGACGACCACCATGCATCAAGTAGCCCAGGTTAGCCAGTCCTCCAAGGGGCGGCCGGAGCTGGACGGGGTCACGCTGCGCTACGCCCAGGACCTCCTGGCCTGGGTGGAGGAGAACCAGCGCCGCATCAACGAGTCCGAGTGGGGCTCAGACCTGCCCACCGTGGAGTCCAACCTGGGGAGCCACCGAGGTCTCCACCAGAGCGTTGAGGACTTCCGGGCCAAGATCGAAAGGGCCAAGACTGATGAGGTATGTACCAGGGTAGAAGATCTTTGGGGGGCATTTTGGAAGATTTCATGGGGCAATTTTGTAACAATTTGGGAAATTCTTTTTTTCGATGTTACATGACAGACAACAATATTGTTGGAACGACATTCAACAAAATAATTTCTCGATTGCTTGCTTTGTTATTGTCCCTTTGCTATTTTCTCTGTAAGTCTAGTAAAAATGTACTCTCTTTAGGGACAGCTGTCTCCTGTTAGTAAGGGAGCATACAGGGATTACCTGGGTAAACTGGAACTTCAGTACGCCAAACTACTGGTAAATATACTCGTTCATATACAATGTATGCCACGTTATATACTATTTCTACTACAATTAATATTTGCCGTGTTTCACTCATGATTTGCTGCGTATTTCAGAACTCCTCCAAGTCGCGCCTGAGGAACCTGGAGTCTCTGAACGGCTTTGTCAGCGCCGCCACTAAAGAGCTGATGTGGCTGAATGACAAAGAGGAGGAGGAGGTTAACTTCGACTGGAGCGACAGAAACTCCAACATGACCGCCAAGAAAGACAACTACTCGGTGGGTGGGCCTGACGCAGTCCCCGTTCAACCGATCCCATACTTTATTGCAGTTGTCCCTTACATTTGTTAGCTCTGAATTTGTTTGCAAAATTAATGTATTACGAACAATACAACAATAAAAATAATAATAACAACAATAATCTTATTTGCAAACCCAAATGCATATCAGGCGACCTCACATGCATATCAGGCGACCTCACGACCTCACTAAGGCTGGAAAACACTGCATTAGGAGAAACAATAAACTCTTGACTGAACCACCTCAGGGAGCAGTGATTCGATATAATTGAATGGAAAGATTGAAAAGGTAAAAGTGAATATGACGCATTGTGAACACAGATCTCTTCTGTCGTCTTCAGGGTCTGATGCGGGAGCTGGAGCTCAGGGAAAAGAAGATCAACGACATCCAGACCACTGGCGACAAACTGATCAGGGAGGGACACCCGGGCAAGAAGACGGTGGAGGTAAACACAACACCATCAGCAATATCTCCAAACACATAGTATAGATCCTCTTATGCAACACACGCAACCTTCTATTCAAAGCATATGAGTGCCTAAATTACTTTGTAAATGCATGGAAATATGATTATTATGAATTATCATAAGATCACCATTTGATCCCGAAACTAATATAGATTTGGTGTAGTCCCTACCTCATTATTAAACAGATATATCCCCAGCACGTACTGGGAGTCTGGGACCCATTGGCTCATCTCCATTGATTTCCCCCCATCCTTGTCTCTGCATCCTCCAGGCCTTTACAGCTGCGCTGCAGACTCAGTGGAGCTGGATCCTTCAGCTGTGCTGCTGCATCGAGGCTCATCAAAAAGAGAACACTTCCTACTACCAGGTACACAAAATGGCAGCGCTTCAGTTCTCGGTGGTGAACGCACCGCGTCACACAGCAATGATGAAGATGAGGCGGTTTGTCGCGCTCCCTGCGTACCACACAGAGCTGAAGGCCACAGAACGCTAACAAAGACCTGTGTCTGTCTCCCTCAGTTCTTCGCCGACGTGAAGGAGTCTCAGGAGCAGATGAGGAAGATGCAGGAGAACATGAAGAAGAAGTACAGCTGCGACCGAGCCACCACCGCCACGCGCCTGGAAGACCTTCTGCAGGACGCTGCGGTAGGCTGGCTCACTGCTCCTAGGCTGTTCATGATAATGCTAGATTAATATTATATTAATCAAAAAGCGCTTTTCTAAGAAGTCACTTGACAAGTCACTTTACAAATGCAATGCAATTAACTAATAAACAAACGAATATCAGTAAAAACATACATTAAAACAAAGCAAATCCAGTACCAGTGAGAGGGTTTAACATTAAAACTAGACTTTTTGATCGCTTGAGACCAAAATGATGTTGTCGGGTGTTACATTGTCAACGTTGTTGTGTCTTTAACAGGAGGAGAAGGAGCAGCTGAACGAGGTTAAGACCAACGTGAGCAGCCTGAACAAGAGGGCTCGCACCATCATCCAGCTGAAGCCTCGCAACCCAACCACCGCCATCAAAGGAAAGCTACCCATCCAGGCCGTCTGCGACTTCAAGCAGGCTGAGGTTAGGATTCCCCATTATATATTCACCAGTCTAGTCTAAACCTAACCCTTAAGTCCAAGGACCATCCAAAAGGTTCCTGCAGGCTTGTTTAGCCAAGACACCAGCGGTGGTCTGACTAGGTTCCCCATCTGTGACCTGATGTTTGCAGATCACAGTCCATAAGGGAGATGAGTGTGCCCTGCTCAACAACTCTGCGCCGTTCAAGTGGAAGATCCTGAACCGATCGGGCAACGAGGCCGTAGTGCCCTCCGTGTGCTTCATGGTTCCTCCGGTCAACAAGGATGCTATGGACAGTGTGGCCAGGTAAGGAAACACATGTATATGCCACACTGTACTATGCTATACTAAACCATACAGTGTCTCTAGCCGTTCAGATGCAGAGGATTTCTATATGTGTTGCAAGATGCAATGAGAAAAACTGGGTGTCTCTGTCGCCTGACATACAGGGCAGTAAATGATGAATATATATGAAGAAACAAATGAAAAGTAAATGCAGGAAGTATGTGTAATCATTATTATGTGGTTGTGTTTAAAACTGAGCTATATCTATAAATGATACACTCATGGAACTCTCTTTACCCTAACGTCCTCTTCTCTCCCCAGTCTGGACGCAGGCCACCAGCAGATGGTGACTATGTGGCAGCAGATGCACATCGACATGAAGGGTCTGCTGTCATGGCAGTACCTGATGAAGGACATCACAGTGATCCGCTCCTGGAACATCACCATGGTCAGTCCACTATTCACAGTAATGATATCGGCGTTAACCTTCCGGTATTGCTTACATTTTGATATATCTATAAGCTATCGTTAACATCGTAACCAGGTCAATCTATTTTATGAACAAGAGCAAGGTGGACTTTTTGCCCCAAATTACAAATCATCAAATATTTGTTCTGCTTCGATGCAAAATAGAGTACTACTTTAAGCTGTAATAAAAAGTTATAGCAGGCAGTTTATAATGTCCTATAACATAACCCCGCCCTTTCTCCCGCAGTTCAAGACCATGAAGCAAGACGAGTACCGACTGATGATCCGGAACCTGCAGCTCCACTACCAGGACTTCCTCCGTGACAGCCAGGACTCCCAGCAGTTTGGACCCGACGACCGGCAGCAGGTGGAGGGGGAGTACAACAAGACCACTCAGTACTTTGACAATCTGCTCAGCTCCATGGAGAAAGGTGAGTGCGCCACAACTGCAAACCGTAGCCGCTTATCTGTACCTTTACCTGCATTAGGGACGCAAACAGAGATAAACTGGAGCTGGTGTTTGAAACCTTGAATGTAATTGTCGGTTCGCCTTTTTTAGGGTCAGTGGTTTTTAAACCCAAAGGTGAGTGACGTTCAAGCTGAACAAAGGCCATTTTGTTTAAGCCTGGCTCAGCGAGCATGTGTATGGCCTATGCTTCTGAAACACAAATGGGATGAAACACAAAAATATGTATTTTCTTTGTGTTACTTAGTCCACACAGTAAGTGATAATATTCACGCCCACGGTTAAGCTTCATCTGACTCACAAGGATTCTGGATGGTTGCATGTGTTCATTTATTGTTTGGTCCACGCTGTTCTGAAGCAGTGGTTGAACAGCTACGTTTTATTTTGCCATTCACAGAGGTAAAACAGTATCACTGAATAGCATCTCTCGCTTTAATTCTTTGTTACCAATTGCTTTGAATGTACTTTTTATTGTGTGTTACTTGCTGCCAAAGCACACAGATCACTGAATGTAAGCTTTGAAGAGATATTAAATAGATATTGCAACCAAACAATGTTTTGTGCTTGCTTGCTTTACGTACGTTTAAGGATGTTTATGTAAGTCTTGAGCAGACATTCGCCCTAATTCACAAACACAAACTAAACATGCAAATCTATGGTCCACAATCTCATATACACATGCCATTTCACCATTGCGATTCCTGCAATGATCACATATTCAACCCCGTTTCCTTTCTCTTCTGTTCCTTTACTCAAACCCATGCGACCGCACAGGTGAGCAATATGAGTCCGTGTGCAAGTCGTACACCTCCCAGCTGAAGGACCTGCGTGTGCGTATCGAGGACTGTGAGACACACACAGTCAACCGCATCCGTAGGCCCCTGGGAGAGGAGCCCCTGAAGGAATGCCTTCTCAAGACCAGCGAGCAGAAGGTACAGTGCTGAGGCCTCTGACGCACCATGTTCTGTAAATAGGCTTCTACTGTGGGTTGGCGTTGCTCTCCATCACATTGTTTTGTCGCAGTTCCACTGGTCAAGAATGTGTACTGCTCACATGTGTGCAATGCACTTAATGCAATGGAAAGCAATGACCTCGTAGCATAACATGGTTGTCCATACTGTACAATCTATACGTGTCCCTGATCAAGGACCTCCGCCCTGAATTAACGTTCCCTTCTCTGTCGCTCCCGTGCAGAAAGAGCACAACGAACTGGACCGCATCAAGAAGGAGGTGGACACGGTGTCCCTGAAGACCCAGGAGGTACTGTCCTCCCCCCAGCAGCCCGCGTCAGCCCCGGCCCTGCGCTCCGAGCTCCAGGTCACCGTGCAGAAGATGGACCACGCCCACATGCTCTCCTCCGTTTACCTGGAGAAGTGAGTTCAGAAACACTACCGTAGGGTTCAGGAACATGCCTTTGCGCAGAAGGCCAGAGCACCCATTCGATTCATCCAATGACACAATGTGTTTCTTCTCATCTTCGTCACCTGCAGGCTGAAGACGGTGGATGTGGTGATCCGCAGCAGCCAGGGGGCCGAGGGCGTGCTCAAGAAGTACGAGGATAAGCTGCGTGACGTCCAGACCGTGCCCAATGACGTCAAGGAGGTTGAGACCTGCCGGGCCGAGCTCAAGGTAACAAACATGGCTTGGCTTCCTGCATACTATATATACTTATATTCACCATGTGGGAACTTAATGGTTGGTCTTCATTCATTTAAAACAACGATGTGTTTCTTTCTTTTCTCACTTTTGTTTGTTCTTTTGCTTTTTTCTCCTGTCCTTGGATTTCTTGCTTCCTTTAAAATGTTTTCTTGCCATTCTAATTAATATTTATTATTTCTTCCTTCCTTCCTTCCTTTTCTCCTCCCTTTCCTTACCCCCCCTTTCAGAAACTGCACGCGGCGGCGGAGTCGGAGCAGCCGGCCTTCGAGTCCCTGGAGACGGAGCTAAAGAAGGCGTCGGGGGCCAGCGACCGCATGTCGCGCGTGCACAGCGAGCGCGACGTGGAGCTGGACCACTACCACCGGCACCTGTCCGCTCTGCAGGACCGCTGGAGGGCCGTGTTCACCCAGATGGACCTGCGTCACAGGGAGCTGGAGCAGCTGGGCCGCCAGCTGGGCTACTACCGCGAGAGCTACGCCTGGCTCATCCAGTGGATCGGAGACGCCAAGCAGAGGCAGGAGAAGATCCAGGCAGTGTCCATCAGCGACAGCAAAACACTGAAGGAGCAACTGGCCCAGGAGAAGGTACTGTATTAAGATGACTGTTCTTCAATTCATTAGGGTCGTCTATTCTCTCTCTCTCTCTCTCTCTCTCTCTCTCTCTCTCTCTCTCTCTCTCTGTACAGCTAGTTTGTCAATGCAATGACATTAAAACCATTTTTTCACTACAGAAACTACTGGAGGAGATTGAGAATAACAAGGACAAGGTTGATGAGTGTCATAACTACGCAAAGGCCTACATTGACACCATCAAGGTATAATGACGCCACATTTTTTTAATATTTTTTTATTTGTAATTAAAAATGTAAAATATTTTTTCTTCCACATTGTATCTGTTTAGTTTATTCTGGGATTCATTTACTGAGACTCAGGGTCTAAAAGTGTTATGTTTTAGGACTATGAACTCCAGTTGGTGGCCTACAAAGCTCAAGTGGAACCCCTCACGTCACCCATGAAGAAGAACAAGATGGACTCTGCTTCTGATAACATCATCCAGGAGGTCTGTGTGTGTTCCTTTTCACCATGTGTCAGACGATGCAGAGATACATCCCTGGTATCCCTTAAAGCCCTTTGTCCCAAACTTTGGGGCAAAGTTTGGAACACACAGGTGTTCCCTGAGGCAGAGTTTGGTGTGCCATAACATTTGTTTGAATTCCAAACATCGATAAGGCAAGGCTAGTGAGCTAATGAAATTTATCTTATTCTAATATAATTAGTACTTTTTACCATTTGCTTCATTTGACATTTCACATCTAATGTGGGTGAAATATTGCTCTTAATATATCTTAGAAATATCATGTTTTTTTCATCATCACATCCTACGACTTTAAATCTGATCAAGGCGCCGGTTGTGGCGTGCCTCTGGCCCCAAAGGGTCAGAAAGCTTCTGCTCAGAGGCCCCCCTGCTGAATGTGGTGCATGTTGCAATGTTCCCCCCAGTACGTGACCCTGAGGACGCGCTACAGCGAGCTGATGACCCTCACCAGCCAGTACATCAAGTTCATCACCGACACACAGCGCCGCCTGGAGGACGAGGAGGTGCGTGACCTGTGGGGTCCTACCGATGCGCGGAACCCCCCAAACCTTACCTTGACCAAACATCACCGACCGACCGACCGTCCGCTCACTCCGCTCACCCACCAAAACCCATGCATGCACCCACACATAACCAACTCTCTCTCTCCCTCTCACCTGCATTCACGCATATCAACATTCTCCAGTGCCCACGGAACAATAGTTATGCATACCAACACACATGCACACACACACTCACACACATGTTCAGACATTCACACACACACACACACACACACACACACACACACAGTGAATTGAATCCAGTGAATTACTGGTGACAACTTTTACACCTTCATTGACAAAAAGTGTGGAGCATTGGCATGCTGTAGCTGATCCGCAAGGTTTTTTGCAGTGTATGATTATTTACTTGAGTGTTGTCCTTCAAATAATATTAACACAACAAAAAACAGGGAGCAATAGGATTAATGCAATGGTGTGTAATAACAAAATGCATTTCTAAAATTAAGTATGACGCATGAGTTTTATTAAAACGTCAGTTTTCGACCAAAATTTTGCAGTGTTAGTGTAGAGCATCGTTCAATCTCGCATTAATACAATTTAATTTTGGCCAAACCATCCATTCCTCATTCATAATGCATTCGCTTTTGTTATGTTAGTATAATGGGATCCTTTGTTTCACAATGCACCTTTTCTTGTCTTGCTATATAACTGCCTATGTTTTTGTCATTCGGCTGTACATTTCACAGTTCCTACTAAATGCTTCAGCCAAAGACCCTGCAACTTTGGTCTTTAGCTCTCCATGGCCAAAATTAACTGCTTTCAAATGTGCAAACTTTTTCTAACCCTAACGTTTCATTCTTTTCTTTGATTCTCTTAACTGCTTGCCAATGCTTTGGCATGGTCAAAGCTTAACTTGTTTGGGCTCTAAAGAGGTAAACTATACTCTATACTTAAGGTACCTTTATAACAGATTATCTTGCTCTCTCATGTAATCTCACATGTTCTCTTTCTGAAACTGTAACTTCCACTTTCATGCCTTCAATCTGCTATATTTCATGTCTAAATGTCATTTTTCTCTTATATGCTATAGTTGTTCCTTCTCTTTTTATCAAAAGCAATGTCATTGCTTACCCTTTCAAAGGTTTTGTTTTAAAACATGAAATTGCATTTTGCCTCCTTTAACAACTGCCTCACCTTTCTGACCTCTGCTTGCCTACTTCTTGAAGAATAGCGACATAAAGAGCCCCTTGTGCATGAAGTGGGATGCTCTGGGAATAGATGCGAAAAGATTTAACAAAGGATTAAAGCGTTATTTTATTTATTAATATGAATGGAGCTTTGAAACACATGTAGTGTTAATAATGTTAACTTTGCTAATATTGAATTATTTCTTGAGAATACAAATTCTTTTTTTTTAGGATGAAAGGAATATTGTTTGCAAAACAGGCAATAGTTATATTACTGCCAATGCTATAAGAAAAACCTGTTCAAATAATATTAGTGAATTCATGTTGATATTTAACTTCTATTTAACTGCATTTAAAGGAGTTATTGCAAGAGAAGCTACAGCTGCATGCCACATGTGTTGTGAAGTCATGTATTTGTTCATGTTTTTCAATTCCCAATCAATCATCACTCACCTGCCACCACATCAACCACCTCCACCACAACCCTACCACCATCCATTATTTTCTTTAACAATGCTTGTGTTTGTTTGTATTTGATTACATTTTTTAACTGCATCGTGATTTTAACATCATCCATTTTAATATCCATTGCACCGTAATGTTTGTTGTGAACTCTAACCTAACCTTTTACATTAACACTTAATAAGTAAGACAATACATTAAGTCGCTCTCTTTCCAAGTGTGATTGGAATGTGATTACAGAAAACAATCGCAATTCCAATTCACTTTCCAGAGGAGCCAATTAATGTAACGTCTTGCTTGATTATGATGCTTTCTTTACCATTTCCTTCCACTAATACAGAAAGCTGCCCAGAAACACAAAGTGGAAGAGCAGAAAAAATTTGCAGAAATACAGGCCGAGTTAGCAAAACAAAAACAGTTAGCTGAATCACACGCAAAGGCAATTGCAAAGGCAGAGCAAGAAGCCCTGGAGCTAAAGCTCAAAATGCAGGAAGAAGTAAGCCGGCGAGATATTGTCGCTGTTGATGCACAGAATCAGAAGCAAAACATCCAGCAGGAGCTGCATGAGCTCAAAAACCTCTCAGAGCAGCAAATAAAGGACAAAAGCCAACAAGTGGATGAAGCCTTATATAGCCGCACTAAGATTGAGGAGGAAATCCGCATCATTAGAATTCAACTTGAGACAACAGTAAAACAGAAGTCTGTTGCAGAGTCTGAGCTACACCAGCTTCGTGACAAGGCAGAGGAGGCTGAGAAACTCAGAAAAGCAGCTCAAGAAGAGGCAGAGAAGCTCCGCATACAAGTCAACGAAGAGACGCATAAAAAACGAGCAGCGGAGGAGGAACTCAAACTGAAATCAGAAGCTGAGAAGGAGGCTTCCAAGCAAAAACAACGGGCCCTTGAAGACCTGGAAAACCTCAAGATGCAAGCAGAGGAGGCCGTGCAACAAATGAAGCAGGCTGAAATAGAGAAGGAAAGGCAAATCAAGGTGGTCCACCAAGCAGCCCAGAAGAGCGCAGCTGCTGAGCTCCAAAGCAAGCGCATGTCCTATGTGGAGAAGACTACCAAATTGGAGGAATCCCTCAAACAAGAGCATGGCACTGTTCTCCAGCTTCAGCAAGATGCAGCAAGGCTCAAGAAGCAACAGGAGGACGCTGAGTCTGCCAGGGAGGAGGCTGAAAAAGAGCTTGAAAAGTGGCGTCAAAAAGCCAACGAGGCCCTCCGTCTGAGACTCCAGGCTGAGGAAGAAGCCCAGAAAAAGACTGTTACCCAAGAAGAAGCAGAAAAACAAAAGGAGGAGGCAGAGCGTGAGGCCAAAAGGAGAGCCAAAGCAGAGGAGTCTGCCCTGAAACAGAAGGAGATGGCCGAAAATGAACTTGAGAGGCAGAGGAAGCTGGCTGAGGGAACAGCTGAGCAGAAACTCAACGCAGAGCAAGAGCTGATCCGCCTGAGGGCAGACTTTGACCATGCTGAACAACAGAGGTCTCTTCTCGACAATGAACTTTACCGCCTGAAGAATGAAGTGGTCGCTGCCCAACAACAAAGAAAACAACTGGAGGATGAGCTGGCCAAAGTGCGCAGTGAAATGGATCTGCTTCTTGAGTCAAAAAACAAGGCGGAAAAAGAGAGCATGTCTAAGACCGAGAAGAGCAAGCAACTCCTGGAGAACGAAGCAGCCAAAATGAAGGACCTAGCTGAGGAGGCAGGCAAACTGAGATCAATTGTCGAAGAGGCCAAGCGCCAACGTCAAGTCGCCGAGGACGAAGCTGCTCGCCAGAGAGGAGAAGCTGAAAGGATCCTCAAGGAGAAGCTCGCTGCCATTAACGAAGCTACCCGCTCAAAAACAGAGGCTGAGATCGCCCTGAAAGAGAAGGAGGCTGAAAATGAAAGACTCAGGCGTCATGCTGAAGATGAGGCTTACCAAAGAAAGGCACTTGAAGATCAAGCCAACCAGCACAAACAAGACATCGAATTGAAGATAGTCCAGCTCAAGAAATCCTCTGATGTTGAAATGGAGAGACAAAAGGCGATTGTGGATGACACTCTGAAGCAGAGAAGAATTGTGGAAGAAGAGATCCGAATTCTTAAGGTTAACTTTGAAAAGGCCTCTTCCGGAAAGCTTGATTTGGAGCTTGAGCTCAACAAACTCAAAAACATTGCAGAAGAAACTCAACAAAGTCGACTTCGAGCAGAAGAAGAGGCAGAAAAACTCCGGAAGCTTTCCCTTGTAGAGGAGCACAGAAGAAGGGAAGCCGAAGAAAAGGTGAAGAAAATCGCGGCTGCAGAAGCAGAAGCTGGCAGGCAACGCAAGATTGCCCAAGACGAGGTTGAGCGTCTGAAAAAGAGAGCTGAAGAAGCCAGAATGCAGAAGGAGGAGGCTGACATGGAGGCAGAAAAACAGATCATTGTAGCTCAACAGGCAGCCCAGAAGTGCAGCGCGGCTGAGCATCAAGTTCAAAGTGTCCTCGAGCAACAACAAGAAGACAACATCGGGCAGCAAAAACTCAAAGCGGAGTATGAGAAGGCCAAGAAACTAGCCAAAGAGGCAGAAGCTGCTAGGAAGAATGCAGAAAATGAGGCTGCTCTCCTACGTCAACAAGCAGAAGAGGCAGAGCGCCAAAAACTGTTGGCTGAACAAGAAGCTTTAGTTCAACAAAAAGCCCAGGAGGATGCAGAGAGGTTGAGGAAGGAGGCTGAATTTGAAGCTGCAAAAAGAGGACAGGCCGAGGCTGCTGCACTCAAACAGAAAGAACGGGCTGATGCCGAAATGGCAAAGCACAAGAAACTAGCAGAGCAAACTTTGAAGCAAAAATTCCAAGTGGAACAAGAGCTTACAAAGGTTAAACTTCAGCTTGATGAAACAGATAAGCAGAAATATGTCTTGGATGATGAGCTCCAACGCTTGAAAGATGAGGTTGGCGATGCGGTCAAGCAAAAGGCCCAAGTGGAAGAGGAGCTTTTCAAAGTCAAAGTCCACATGGAGGAGCTGCTCAAACAGAAACTCAGAATAGAAGGGGAAAACCAGCGCCTTATCAAAAAAGAAAATGAGAACACGCAGAAATTCCTTGCAGACAAGGCTGAGAACATGAAGAAGCTTTCTGAGGAGGCCGCCAGACTGAGTGTGGAAGCCCAAGAGGCAGCCCACCTGAGACAAGCGGCGGAAGATGAGCTCAGTCAGCAAAGAGCTCTGGCAGAGAAGATGCTCAAAGAAAAAATGCAAGCCATACAGGAGGCCTCCACACTGAAAGCTGAGGCCGAAATGCTTCAGAGACAAAAGGACCAGGCTCAAGAACAAGCTCAGAAACTGCTCAAGGACAAACAGCTCATGCAGCAGCGTCTCGAAGAAGAAACCGAGGGCTACCAGAAGTCTCTTGAGGCGGAGAGGAGAAGAAAACTGGAGATCATAGCTGAGGCAGAAAAACTCAAACTCGAGGTTTCTCAACTTAGTGAGGGTCAGAGCAAAGCCCAAGAGGAGGCGAAGAAGTTCAAGAAGCAAGCTGACGCAATCGCTGCCACGCTTCATGAGACAGAGATAAAAATCCTAGAGGTTCAGCAGTTAGACAACAGCAAAGACTTACTCAAAGCTATTGCAGACCTAGAGAACGAGAAGGATAAACTGAAAAAGGAAGCCGAAGAACTTCAAAATAAATCTAAAGAGGTATTGTGTAAAGGATGACATGACGGAGCAGTCTATGTCATTGTTAACCCTCTCTATCAAACTAACTTTCTTTCCAAATCATTTCTCTCTACCTCCGCCGTTATCTCTTTCACCCAAATTACTAATCATCAATCCACATCCTTTTGATTTTGAATCGTTGTTTTTTTGTACAGTGCACTGTGCTCATGCAAATCGTGTCTGGAATGTTGGAATGTCTGGAATGTTGGACTATTTATCTTATTTTATGACATCAATTTATGACATTATCTTATTTTATGACATTAATTCATATTTCACAGTTGCATTTCAACAAAGAAATTGTCAATGAAGGCTAGGAAAATGTTCTTGACATGTTCACATATGTTAAAATATATTCAGATATGCAATTATAAGAAACATGTACAATTAAAAATAATAATTATAAATAATGAATAGATTATAAATCTGCCTGTATCATCCTGATATTTGGCAGATACTAAAAGACACCTTTCAATAAAAACAGCTATGGACACCTATTATTCAAGTCCCATGAATATGAATAACAATGCATCATATTATTTCATGGTCTAACGCAATCAATTTTGACACAATAATTAAAAATGATAATGACCATTTCAACATTTCCAGGCAATAAAAAACCTCCTTTGCGAAAAGCATGTATCCATGTATTACACTTGCAGCTCCGAGAGAAAGGTTATGGCCTATAATGTTATTCTGCATATCGACGGAATGTTAATATTAACAAATAATCATTCGTTTTTATAGGAAACTAGCAAAAAGTGGTTTTGTTATCAATTTGCAAAGAGATGGTAGAAGTCTAGCTATTTTGAATGAATGCCTCTGGGTGCAATGTTAACAGCGTTGTTCAACCCATGAGACTTCACCCACAGATGGTCAACTACTTCGATGCCGTTGAGGGAATTCAAAACACAGAAATCGATTTGGTTAATAGTTATTACAGGGTATTATGAATGACTATGTAAAGAACGGTTGCAATGCAAGACTGTTCCCAATATTCTCGAGCACAATGTCACCATGTGATAAAATCAATTTTCAATGAATCCAAATTATTAACGTGGATTCATGTGATTATGCGGGTACCAAAGAGAGACTGAAAATAATTGAACATACATTTTCCATTGATTTAAAGGTAAAGAAATAATTTTGGTTTAATACCAAAAAAAATGCATGTAATGTGAATACTAGACTGACAAGAGCCCATATGCGTAAGCAGAGTGCATTCTACAAAACAAAAACCATTGTTAAAATAAATAAATGCAGTGTTTGGAGAATTTTGTGGCAATTAAGACATATCCTAACTATATTTTTTGTCTCTCTAATCCAGATATCTGATGCTCAGCAAAAACAGATTGAGCACGAGAAAACAATGCTCCAGCAGTCCTTCCTGTCAGAGAAGGAGATGCTCCTTAAGAAAGAGAAACTCATTGAAGATGAGAAGAAGAAACTGGAAAGCCAGTTTGAAGAAGAGGTCAAAAAGGCCAAAGCCCTCCAAGATGAGCAGGAGCGCCAAAGACAGCTGATGGAGGCAGAGAAGAAAAAGCTCCAGGCCAACATGAATGCTGCCCTCAACAAGCAAAAAGAGGCTGAGATAGAGATGCTTAACAAGCAAAAGGAGATGCAAGAATTAGAGAGGCAGAGGCTCGAGCAGGAACGGGTACTCGGATTGGAGAACCAGAATCTGCGTGACAAACTAGAGCAGCTCGAGAGAGATCAGAAAAACAAAGAGCTTGAAATTCTGGCTCAAAAAGCAACTGAAGCTCAGATGGTGGTTCCAACAAAGAGTGTCCAAAATGGCCAAGGTGTAGATGCTGTGGATAGTGGGAAGGCAGATCCTCTGTCTTTCGATGGCATTCGAGAAAAGGTTCCAGCCAGCAGGCTTCATGAGGTTGGCCTCCTGACCAAAAAAGAGTTTGACAAGCTGAAGAAGGGCAAAACCAATGTGCAAGAACTTGGACAGTCTGAAAAACTCAAAGGAATCCTCAAAGGAAAGAACTCTATTGCTGGCCTGTTGTCACCGACCCATCAGAAAATGTCAATATATCAAGCCTCAAAAGAGAAGAAGATAACACCAGGTACAGCTATGATACTTCTTGAGGCACAGGCAGCCACAGGTTACATAATTGACCCCATTCAAAACAAGAAACTTTCTGTTAATGAGGCTGTCAAGGAAAGCCTAATAGGTCCAGAGCTGCATAATAAAATGCTGCTTGCCGAAAGGGCTGTGATTGGTTATAAAGATCCATACACTGGCAGCAAAATCTCTGCCTTTGAGGCTATGAAGAAGGGCCTGATTGAACACGATCATGCTGTCCGAATCCTTGAGGCTCAGCTTGCTACTGGAGGCATTATTGACCCTGTCAATAGCCACCGTGTTCCTAAAGAATTAGCTTTCAAACAAGGTCACTTTGATGCAGAAATGAGCAAGAGCTTGGAGAATGCTTCAGATGACACCAAGGGATACTTTGACCCAAGCACACAAGAACCCCTGACATATTCTCAGCTGATGGAAAGGTGCGCCACTGACCCTGACACTGGTCTTTTACTCCTGCCAATCACAGATAAGGCAGCACAATGCTCAAGCATCTTCACAGAGGAAGAGACAAAGGATATGTTCAGCAAAACGCAAGTGTCTGTGCCATTTGGGAAATTCCAAGGAAGGACTGTCACAATCTGGGAAATTATCAATTCTGAATACTTTACAGAGGACCAGAAAAGGGACCTACTCCGTCAATACAAGACAGGAAAAATAACAATTGAAAAGATCATAAAAATTGTGATAACTGTTGCTGAGGAAAAAGAGAAGAAGAATGAGATTGCCTTTGATGGCCTGAGAGCACCTGTTCCTGCCACTGAACTACTGGAATCCAAAATCATCAACAAAGATCTCTACAATAAGCTTCAGACTGGAAAGAAGACCATAGAGGAAGTGTCCGACACAAAAGACATAAAAACCGCGTTGAAAGGCACAAACTGTATTGCAGGGGTGTTGATCGAGTCGACCCAAGAGACAATGTCCTTCTATCAAGCTATGAAGAAGGACATCATGTGGCCAGCACCTGCCTTGCATATGCTTGAGGCCCAAGCAGGATCAGGGTATGTTATTGATCCTGTAAAGAATCAGAAGCATACTGTCGATGAAGCTGTCAAAGCAGGTATCGTTGGACCCGAGCTGCATGAAAAACTTTTATCTGCAGAGAGAGCTGTAACTGGATATAAGGATCCTTACAGTGGACAGACTGTGTCTCTGTTTGAGGCAATGAAGAAAGATCTGATTCCTACAGAACAAGGGATGCGACTTCTAGATGCTCAACTGGCCACAGGTGGCATCATTGACCCTGTTAAAAGCCACCACCTTCCACAAGAAGTTGCCTGTAAAAGAGGCTTCTTTGATAATGAGACTAGCCAGCTTCTAAATAAACCAACAGAGGAAAATCAACACTTCTTTGACCCCAACACGCAGGAACAAGTCACTTACTCACAGCTGTTTGCAAGATGCATTGTTGACAAGAAAACAGGTCTCCCACTTCTACCCTTGTCCGATCAAGCAATCAGTTCAAAGGAAATTCAGAAATATACAGAGTCCCAGACAAAAGAGGCATTGACTCAGGCAACTGTGGAGATGAATTCAGGGCCATACAAAGGGAGAAAGATAACTATTTGGGAAATTATTAACTCTGAATATCTTACTGAGGAACAAAGACGTGACCTTATCAAACAGTACAGGTCTGGGAAGATTACAATTGAAAAGATCATAAGGATTGTGATCACAGTTGTAGATGAGAAAGAAGCCAAGAAGGAACAACAGGTCAGTTTCAAGGGTCTCAGAGCACCAGTCACAGCTGAATCTCTGTTCAATTCCAAAATCATTGACAAGGAAACCTTTGGCCTTATCCAGGAAGGTAAAACAACACCTAAAGAGGTCAGTGCTAATCCCAATGTAAATAAATTCCTCCAGGGCTCTGCCAGCATTGCTGGGCTGTATCTTGAATCATCACAAGAGAAAATCAGCATTTATCAAGCCATGAAGAGAAATCTCCTGAGACATGAGACTGGCCTTTCACTTCTTGAGGCCCAAGCTGCAACTGGCTTCGTTACAGATCCAGTGAAGAACCAGTGCCTGTCTGTAGACGAAGCAGTTAAATCAGGCCTTGTTGGCCCTGAATTACATGAAAGACTTCTCTCTGCAGAAAAGGCGGTCACTGGCTATAAAGATCCTTTCACAGGCAACAAAATCTCACTGTTTGAGGCAATGGAAAAAGACCTCGTTCTGAAAGAGCATGCAATGCCATTTTTGGAAGCACAGATGGTCACCGGTGGAATTATCAAGCCTGTTCAAAGTCACCGTGTCCCAATTGACATTGCTTGTAAAATGAACATATTCAGTAAAGACATTGTGAAGGCTCTCTCTGAACAATCAGATGACAACAAAGTATTCTCAGACCCAGAAACGGATGGTCATGTAACCTACAAACAGCTGAGAGAAAAGTGCACAAAAGATCCAGAGACAGGAATGTATCTTCTTCCCCTCTCAAAGCCCCAGTCTCCTACTCCCGTTATTGTGGAGAAAACATACCTCTACACTGAAGAACAAACGCAGAGTGATCTTGCCAACACCAAAATGGAAATTCCAATTGAAGGCCTGACTGGCGAGTCCATGAATCTCTGGGATGTCATGAATTCCAATCTTCTTCCAGAGAAGGAAAGGCAGAGGCTCATGGATGAGTATCGCTCCGGTAACATCACCAAAGAGCGCATGATCATAATCATAATTGAGATCATGGAGCAGAGAGAGATCATCATGAATGATGGTCCCATGTCCTGCACAACAATAAGGAGAAGGATAACCATCGAAGAGCTGTACAATGCTCGAATCATTAATGTAGAGTTGTACAACCTCCTAAAGTCAGGCAAGCGAGAGGTCCGAGATGTAATGGAAATGACTGATGTGAAGCAGTATCTCTATGGCACGGGCTGTGTTGCTGGGGTAACTACAGACACTAGTGCTAAATTGAGCATTTACCAAGCAATGAAGAGAGGTTTCTTGAAGCCAGAAGTTGCTCTCAGCCTCTTGGAGGCACAAGCTGCTACAGGATTCATTGTCGATCCAGTTAAAAATGAAACACTGACTGTCGACGAGGCAGTTCGCAAGGGTGTAGTTGGCCCTGAAATCCATGACAAACTTCTATCAGCCGAAAGAGCAGTGACAGGATACAAAGACCCATACAGTGGGAAAATTATCTCTCTCTTCCAAGCCATGAAGAAGGACTTAGTGCTGGAGGATTATGCTCTGAAAATGCTAGAGGCTCAAAATTCCACCGGGGGCATCATAGATCCTGAGTTCCAATTCCATCTGCCTGCAGACATTGCTCTGAAAAGAGGTTACATCAACAAGGAGACCAACGAAAGACTGAGTGATGACGTCAAAGGATTTGTTGACCCTGTCACAGAGGAAAAACTGTCATATTCTCAGTTGCTTAAGAGATGCAAGCTGGTAGGTGGACTGCGCCTTCTGTCACTTGGCGATAAGAGGTTGACGTTCAAGGGTTTGAGAAAACAGATTACACTGGAAGAGCTCCTACGTTCACAGATCATTGACGAGGAGACGGCCACTCAGTTGAAAGAAGGTCTTATAACAGTGGAAGAGGTTAGCGCTAGACTATCAAGATACCTTGAGGGAACCAGCTGTATTGCCGGAGTGCATGTGGAGAACACGATGGACCGTCTGTCCATTTATCAGGCCATGAAGAAAAACATGATCAGGCCAGGCACTGCCTTTGAACTGCTCGAGGCCCAAGCTGCCACAGGTTATGTCATTGATCCAATTAAAAACCTGAAATTGACCGTCCACGAATCTGTCAGAATGGGAATTGTTGGGCCAGAATTCAAAGACAAGCTCCTATCTGCTGAGAGAGCAGTTACTGGATACAGAGACCCTTATTCAGGCAAAACAATTTCCCTGTTCCAAGCCATGAAGAAGGGACTGATCTTAAAAGATCACGGTATCCGTCTCCTGGAGGCTCAGATTGCCACAGGGGGTATCATTGATCCAGAGGAAAGTCATCGTCTGCCTGTAGAGGTGGCCTACAAACGTGGGCTGTTCGACGAGGAGATGAATGAGATTCTCACTGATCCATCTGATGACACCAAAGGCTTCTTCGATCCCAACACCGAAGAGAACCTCACATATCTTGGACTCATGGAGAGGTGCATTACAGACCCAGATACCGGTCTGGTGCTTCTGCTCCTGAAGGAGAAAAAGCGTGAGGGGAAGTCATCATCCAAGTCATCTGTTCGCAAGCGTAGAGTTGTCATCGTGGACCCAGAAACCGGCAGGGAGATGACGGTGTATGAAGCCTACAAAAAGGGACTCATCGACCACCAGACCTATCTGGAGCTGGCAGAGCAGGAGTGTGAATGGGAAGAGATCACAATGACGTCCTCAGATGGCACTGTCAAATCCATCATCACTGACAGGAGATCCGGAAGACAGTACGACGTTGACGATGCTCTTGCACGTGGTCTCATTGACAAGACTTCGCTTGATACATACCGCTCCGGAAATTTGTCCATCAGTGAATTTGCTGATATGCTCTCGGGATCCATGGGAGGATTCCGTTCCCGTACATCATCGTTTAGTTCCACCACAGGATCCACCTCCTCCTCTTTCGCTATGAGTCCCCTACCCACCATTAAACCACCTGCGGTGATATGGAATGATCCATCAGAAGAGACTGGGCCAATTGCTGGGATCTTGGACACAGATACCCTGGAAAAGGTCTCTGTCACTGAAGCCATGCACAGAAACCTAGTAGACAATATTACAGGCCAGAGGTTACTCGAGGCCCAGGCCTGCACGGGGGGTATAATCGACCCGACCACTGGGGAACGACTCCCTGTTCCCGAAGCAACGGAGAAAGGCCTTGTCGATAAAATCATGGTTGATCGACTTAGCCTAGCCCAAAAAGCATACAATGGATTTGAAGACCCCAGAACTAAAGAAAGGATGTCTGCTTCCCAAGCTCTTAAGAAGGGCTGGTTGTATTATGAGGCTGGACAGAGATTCCTGGAGATCCAGTATCTCACCGGTGGTCTTATTGAGCCAGACGTTGAAGGCAGAGTGTCGCTAGATGACTCCATTAAAAAGGGCTCAATTGATGCCCGCACTGCACAGAAGCTGAGGGATGTCAACGCTTACTCAAAATACATAACTTGCCCCAAAACAAAGCTGAAAATCTCTTTCAAAGATGCCATGGAAAGATGCATGGTGGAGGAAGGAACTGGCATCAAGCTGCTTGAGGCCGCCTCCCAGTCTAGCAAGGGGCTTTACAGCCCGTATAATGTCAGTGGGGCAACGTCTGCCGCCGGCTCACGGACTGGCTCCAGGACAGGATCTAGAACAGGCTCTCGGAGAGGCAGCATTGATGCAGGCTCTGGATTTAGCATGAACTTCTCCTCCTCTTCATTCTCAAACTCCTCATCCGGCTATGGTCGTAGATTCTAAAATGGGTTAGCCAACTACACTTTGACATTTTGAAATCGACCCAGATGACAGTGATGCACTCTAGATAGTTTGATGAATCAATTCAGAATGATAGTATAGAATAAGATGGAAATTATTTATTTTCCCCTCTGCATGGCCATATTGGAAATTGTCTACATTAGGGACATTTGTTTCTCATCAGTCTAAGCATATGCCTTAAGATTTGCTAGAATTATCCTAGACTTTTTTGTTTATTGCTCTATATATCAATTATATTTTTAAAGCTTTTTTTGCATTGGAGAATAGGTAAACATGTACACTAATGTTTTGTGAAACTAATATATATATATTATATGTAAGTCAAACAAATCTATTTTTAAAGCGTTCCTATTTTTCTCTTTAAAATGTACGCATACTCCCTCTATTTTTATCTTTTTTGACATTAACTTGACAGGTGCCAAAACAGATAGCGTTTTAAGAGATTTCTGTTTTGTATTGAGATTGACTTTTTTTATAGATGTTTATTTTTAGTGGCGCATACTAAGAAATCATCATTTAAGTTGCAGAGATGTTGTATATATGAATGGCAACCACACAAAAGATTCAGTTAAGAATCACACACTACAGAAAAACAAGTACAAGGTTAACGAGAAATTCTTTACAGTCGCCTTCACGTAGGTTGCCATCCGGCCCCTTGTACTCAGTGGACTTTCACTCACCTTTGTTTTTTCATTGCATCCAACATATTACACAATACACGACATTCATATCCTTCCCCCTCGATAAAGTTCTGGTACCAGTAAAGTGTTCCAAGGAGATGTCAGACTTGAACCTCTTCTCCATCATTGACCAGCCTGCTGTTATTTTGGCTCTTGTAAGTGGAAATTTGCTCATCACATTTGTTTTGCACTCTTTCATTTCTTTGCCACCATATATTGCTATTTCTTATTATTTATGAATCACTCTGCAACCACTATTTCTCTA
>OOFH01043104.1:2411-14218 GCA_900323355.1 Merlangius merlangus
ATACATGTTCAAATAATATTAATCGGATTTCCCGCAAAGAGTTGAGGAAAAAGACATGCATACATACACATAATAAGAATATATAATATTTTATACATTTATAAATATACATATTTTGACTCTGCCCAGCTGGTAAAACACTGTCGGTCAAAATAAAAGCGCACCTGAAAATACATCACTAAAAGAGTACTTTAGGAGCTTGTGTTTTCCAAAGCCATTCATGGGCCCCCAAAAGGTCTCACCTTGGGCCGGGTGTCCACCACATACATGAAGTCACTGCGGGGGTTCGACCTCCGGATGGCCTCCAGCAGCTGCTCATCCTCCAGGCAGCGTGCGCTGAAGCCCGACAGCGGCTGGCTGCTTCTGCAGATGGCCGCCTAGTGGGAAGCCAGAGGCAATATTATATTATATTATATAGGCTTTAATCCTTCCATTCATCCATCCATCATTCATCTATAAATGTATCATGCAGCTATTCACATCATCCAACCAAATCACTCATTCATCTATTCACCCATCCATCCATCATCTACCATTTATCATTAATCTTTCCCCTTTAAGCCATCAATCTACTCACCCATTTTCTATGATTGCAGTTCATAGTTCATTACAAGGAAAAAAAAAAAAAATAGCTCTCTGCACTTTGAAACATCACATCTTCACTGTGTCATGCCTCTCTTTATTCCCCAAACACAGGGACAAAGAGCCAAAGCGAGGTCAGTGCTCCAATGTTTTTGGCTCGTAGCATAACACAGCATCACTGCAGCATTTTATTTTTTGTTGTTCAAGGGGCGGTTAATCAAATATGCATGTTTTATTTAAAAGCAAGGGACCCTAGGGGGCAGGCCATTGGCCTTGTAAGTGATAGTGGTCCTCTGTCACATACCACAGAGAACAAATGGTAAGGGAGAGAATATGCGCACAGACAGCCCCACAACTGAGCCTCAATCCTGGGAAGTTGACCCAACAAACATAACTCCCTACTAGTCAAATGTAAAAAAAAAAATGCAAATTTAGAGCTGATCATCTAAAGAGGTTAGATGATCCCTAGTCTTTATTGGCTTGCTCAAACTGTCCTATCAACTGCTGCTGCTGTGTTTGTTGTTTGTACTTCCTGAGAGAGGACGTCCCATATCAAACACTTAATGGCACACAAACGCTGTAAACTAAGTACCGGTAGGTGCATTCCCTATTGGCAACAGGTCTCACCTTATGAACATTTATATTTAGGTTTATGTACACACGTTGAATATATATTTAGCATTGATTGAAAATCTTGACCAATGTATATGGTTCAACCACCAAGCATCGCCAATATAACTGTTTCACTAAAATTAAATATCTAACATATAATATTTTAACGATACGGGGCCAACAGTGGGGCTTACCTGGTTGTCTTTGCAGTAGTAGGACAGAGTGGGGAACCTCCCCCTGCTCCTGAATCGGGAGCTGCCGACGATGACTTGCTGCGTTGCTGACTCAGGTACATAGAGCTCTGCCGGGTACGTGTCACTCACCTGGGCGGACCACACACCCATCAACATAGCTTTTTTTTATTGTCCATATAACATGAGACTTTATTAATCCACGAAGGCCAGTTCAGGCGTTGCAGCCGCCAAAGGAAACAGTGCAAATAAAAGTTTGGATGAAATACAAATAAGAATACAGATATGTATGTAAATGCCACGTCAATGTATAAAATGAACCAAATTGAATAAACCAAGGTCAAATAAAAGGTGATCCGATTGCAAAAACATTTTCATAAAAAGGAACCAATGTGCTCGTTGGCAAATTAGCAAGAAATGTTAAACGGGAATTCAGACCACAACACAAACACATTTCATACCTATGATTAATCAGAGATGGTTTTTAATCAAGCTGGTGTAAACCTCTCATGGGAGCAGGGACAAAGGGCTACTGACCTTGTAGCTCTGGTTGACAGGGGAGGATTTCCAGAGAGAGTTGGGTATCCCCAGTCTGCGGTACTCAGCCTTGAGGTTCAGAAAGCTCCACTCCTCTTCCCTTTCCGCCTCATCCACGTTGGGCTTGTAGGAGAAGCAGTACAGTTCCTCATATAATTCTGAAGAGAAACACACATGATTCAAACCTCAATCCAACAAACAAAACGCCATGTCGTGGGGATATTGAACATTGCATAGGAACAAGAACCCTTTTAATGAGCAGACTAATCCGACAAGCAATATATGATTTGCAAGCAACAACTATTTAAAAAAACATAACTTTAACAATAGCCAAAGAGTTAAATATTCAAACTTTAATAGATACACGTACGGCATTCATTAGAAAAACTACAATAATATTGAAAAGATTTGACACAGTATTGGTTGTTAACCAAATTAGTTAGTTTTAATCCACTTTGGATGAACCTTCCCCAGGCTGTTCTATGGATGTATTGTAGGGTTAGTGAGATTTATCTGATATAGGCAAGCTGTGGTTTTTTTGGCATGGTGTAACATGCTCTTTGACTTGGGTTAGGATGGCACTGACCTGGCTGGGACAGGCGCTGTAAAGATGCTTGGATATGAACACAGTCCTGCTCTTGAGGGAAGACAAAATGAAGGACCTGGAAGTTCTTGCAGTGAATGAGTAGTGGTGACCCGGTGGATGTGTTAGCTTGTTTTTCCAGCCGGCAGACTAAACTGTGAAGCACCTGATAAGATCAAAGGAAAGGCAGACCAAAAAGTCACTTTCACTTTCAAACACTGTTCCTTTAAATGACATGTCTCCTGTCTAGTCTAATGTATGCTGTGCTTTTACATGTATTACAGCATATAGAGATACTTGGCCAATGTGGTTTGTGGGACAGTCACATGTTGGGAGAGCAACTGTGTTTGCCTACCCATGTTTCAGAGCGCACTTGAGTCTCGCTCTCCACATATATAGAATGTGTGGCGGTCAGGTAGAGGGTGCCCACACAGGACCTTCTGGGACTCAACCTGTTCAAAAGTCTCACGTTCTCCGCCTGAATGAGGAGAATACGACAACAACAATCAAACACACTGGGCAAAGTAGGCTACAGCTAGCCACTGAACGGACTATCTGGTCACGATGAATAAACGTTGGCCTACCGGTAAACAAATGGACCACGCCGTGAGAAAACAGGATTAATCGGAGTGCATACGTGTCCACCTGGCACGCACACCCATATCATCACGATGCCAGATCAGTACAACTAAAATACTAAGACACTTTTGCCAAGGATTATCGAATGAATCACTGCAACCGTGCAGCTTGGTTCCTTTCATACGTTGTATGGAATAGGAAATGTAGGCTATTCACTGAAATCAGAGACATATTGGTTACCTTTGGTAGTCGGATATGCTCCATCGCCAAAAACAGCTGTCTGACAGCTGTTCTATTGCCGGTGACAAAATAGTTAAGGCTAATTATAATGCTACACTTCGCATATCGGCCCGAGAGTTTTGCATCATTATTCTTCTTCTGTGAACCTTGGGTAAAACGACCATAATATTTGTCAGCCTATCATCATAAAACCAGATCAGTCCACAAGGTCCTAGAGCCTGCCCTATAAGAGGCGTCGTGTGAATAAACTATATATATGGACCATGGGACGCGACGCCTGTTGTTCAATTGTTTAATTACGGGGAAACGGAAATAAATATGCACATCCACTAAATTGTGATTGCTTCCTTTGTCCTGAAAATAAACGCCTTTGGGTCGCTTCACATCCAACCACTGTATGGACAAGTAGCACGTTGTGGGGGTGTGTCCTTGGAAATATAAACGTCAGTCCGATCGTGACCCGTCTCTAGCTGTCAAGCCTGGGAACGCGAAAAGTAAGTTTCTAATTCAATTTGAGTAGGTTTCTATACCCGTATCGAAAAACGGAATACTTATTTAAAGAATATCAGTATTTAACTTGAACTTTTTCCCAAGTCCCAAAAACCAAAGAGATGATGCATTTTGGGTATGGAACAATTAGGAGTGCAGATTAAACATAGGCTATGAACTGCAATCCACTGCAAAAGTACAGATCACGTTATATAGATCATTATTCAATGTTCCAGGATTTTGTGATTAGAACAGAAGTTATGGAGAGACGTGTATTTGTCTGTCTTCAATAAAACGCACACCATTACGCACACGGTTACGAATGCCAAAATGTGTAGTTGATGGAATGATGAATGATCATTACAGACTCAACTGCAAATTGCGAGATGCAGGGACAGGGTGTTGATTCGGAACTTTCAGTCATTTTTTTCAGTCCAAGACGTGTGTACCGTATGCCATGTCGTTGTCGGTAGGGACACCATGAAACACATTTTCGATGTATGTATTTCTACATTTCTGCATTCGACACCAGCTTGTTGCGAGCTCAGCAGCCATCTGTTGCAGGCTACTAGAGTAAAGTTGAAGCAATAAAACTGTTGAGTTAAACTAAGCAGAAGTGATTGACTTACTGATGCTTGGCAACGCTGCCACACTCCGATGGCCACTGGCCCTAACGCACCATCGCACTCGATTCTCTGTTCTAAATCCGTTAGAATGCATGCTGAACATGATTAATAGGTTTTTATTATTTCAATTGGAATATGTTGCAACATTGTATAATCTCATCATGCAGAGGTGTCATATATTTCTTTTTTTTCCAATGGTGATGTAACGACTTGTTTTCTGTGAGTGCACTGAGTCGTAGGTTAATGCTTTTCTTTACGCAGAACACAAAGAAATCACCTCTGGGATCTAAACTTTATAACAGGCTATGGTAGTTTCATTTTAATAAAATGCTATATATATTTTTCAAATATTTCAAATATAATTTAGATTCACTAAACACAAATAGCCTAGGCCTACTAATTGGAACAAATGTATACCATTTGCTTATAAACCACTGTGAATATCTAGTTAGAATCTGGGCAAGTCTCAGAACCAGCTCTGTAGTTATCGTGGTTTCAGTAAATTCAGTAAATATTGGTATTGGTCGGCGGAATGGTGAATAAGCCATGCCTACTGGGTCTGGTTTACCAGACCCAGTCTTGGCATGGGCGGAGTGGAAAAAATGCCATGCCTCCGGGTGTCACTTAGGCTATCTCCAACCCATGAAGCTGTAGCCTATATTGTTTTGTGTTGACCACTGTAGTGATGAGAAGTTCATATCTTTTTTTTTACTCAGATCTTCGGATCTCGCTCATTCAAATGAACAAGTCTGTTGAAGTTTCAAACTATTGGATCTGCCCAGTGCCGCTCTGGATCTGCCATAACCAAATAATGTTTGGCCGGGAATCACGTTGCGCGCAGTAAACAAACCAAACACCGTGCGTGAAGATGTCCTTCAACGAGAGCTGACTTTAAAGGGTAATTCCGGTGTAAAATGGTTTTAGGATATGTTTTGTATGATAACGAGTTGAAACATTCGTTTTGGAGCACAAAAAATGCACATAGACACTTTCTTCAGTTGGCTGTTTTAGCCGATTCTATCAAAACGCTATAAACTTGGAACGATGGGGGCACTGGTTATGGCAAAAACTAAATCAGTATTTTAACCACTTAAAAGGCTAAAAGTAGCCTGACACTTCTTTGGTAGTATAATAAGGGTCTTAACATATAAAACGAGGCATTGAGAACTTTGGAAGTGTACAGATTGTTTATTAAAAAGGACATTTTGTACACACATTACCATCAGTAGATGCCTGTCGACGCCATTTTGTTTCTAAGACTCGATTGGTAGATTGACGAACACAGAGATTGTGACATCCGTCAGCAACATGCAAGCTCTGTGTTCGCCAATCTACTTATCGAGTATTAAAAACAAAATGGCGTTGACGGGTGATCTACTATTTGTTTGGATAGAATCGGCTAAAAACAGCCAACTGAAGAAAGCGTCTATATGCGTTTTTTGTGCTCCAAAACGAACGTTTCAACTCGTTATCATACAAAACATATCCAAATCCATTTTACACCGGAATTATACCCTTTAACTTCATTGTTCTCAGCCACTCCCTCTGTTCGCTGATTGGACGCAGAAAATTTGGACGGAGAAAACCCACTTACAATACCGCATGTAATACCGCAATCCATCCAAATGGATTATGCTGTAATCCATTTGGATGGCTCGCCGGTAAGTGCAAGTTGTGAGTAGCAAATCTCCCAGCTTTCTTGCGGCATTTCAATGAAGCACGCCCCCTTTTGGTTTTAGTATTTCGGCGCTTTGAAAGTAGAGCGAGTTCAGTGAGGCTGAGCGTAGGCCTACTACTCGTCTACAAAAATGGCTGTGCCCATAAAGAGATTTATTTTCTTTGTATTTGCATAACATTGGTCTTTTTGATGTAGATTTTAAATGCTTTAACACACATGATTACATTACTACTTTATGCCGGTCACCAATTTATGCATTGTATGGTCTTGCTGTGCGTGCAATACAATGTAAAGTTGTATTTGTTGGTTTGCTTAAGAGGCTAATGTAGCTAACAATAACAAAGACAAGCGCCTCCGCAAATTCCGCAAGAAAGCTGGGAGATTTGCAATTTACGACTTGCACGTACCAACATACCATCCAAATGGATTACCGAAAGGAAATTCAAATTGAGCGGAAGTGGCGGGCGGAGCCAGGCTAGTTCACCTGCGCATGCGCAAATCAATCTGGCAATTGATTCTTTGTATTGAATCCGTTTAAATGCATTCCGAATAAGAATGAGTATGCAATTTTTTCTATTTAATTTGGAAAATATCGCAACATTGTATAACCCTCACGTGACTTGGCCACTCTATAGAGTGGCCAATGGGCTCCCCTTCCATGGGCTCCCCTTCCGGTGGAGCCCATGGGACCTATGAGATCGAAAAATATGAATGGGTTTCAATGGAGAAAAAGTAATTATTTTCTGGTCCCAGTCTTATGTGCCCTGGATTACACATACTATACGTTGTTTGTGGATTTAAATGATAATCTTTGATGCAAAGAAAATTACAAATTTTTCTTTGCATGAAAGTAGTTTAGCGTGAGGCTGCTATGTGAACTACAGCTCTTCGCTGCTCTCGACGCAAATGATATAAGTCACCAACCGCACTTGGAACCCCGGTGCAGACATGGCGATCTCTCTGCACCACTTCACCCCTATTTTCCAAGGGGAGGCTAAAAGCATCGAAAGAGGTGAAAACCATTATAAGTCAGGGCATGTGGAGAGTTTCAGTTATGCCGATGGGGAGATTGTCGGTCTTGTCCACGCCAGTCGCAGGGAGTGTGACGTCATAGGAGCCATGTAGTCTTTCTCATTGTGTTTTCTCTACAGCCTTTAACTGAACAATTGCAGAATAGACGGTCAAAAACTTGACAGGAAAAATTATCATTTAAATCCACAAACAATATGTGTAATTCGGGGCATATAAAGATTAGGACCAGAAAACAATTAATTTCTTTCCATTGAAACCCATTCATATTTTTTCGATCTCATAGATCATGGGCTCTACCGGAAGAGGCGTGACTTCGCCACTCTATATAATGATAAACACAGTTTTTTCTGTGTTAGGCTTTTTTTGTGCAGAACAAAAAAAGATCACTTCTGGGACCTAATCTTTTAGTCAAATATTGCCACTCAACTCACATGTCAATATCGAGTTAGAATCTTGGCAGTAGAGAAGAACCAGCGCTGCAAGGAAACGCAATCTCAAATATTAACATTACAATGTTATGAATGTAAAAGGTGATGAAACATAATTTTAATCCTCTGTGGGATCGTGGGTTCAGACTAGTTATGACTCAGAGAGTGGTAACCTCGAAATAACATGTGTCAAGTAGGCCTTCGATAGTGTAAGGCGCTTGCGTGTTTACTTGGTGATTTACGGTAACACACGTAGGAGGCTATGTTAGAATGAGTTCTTAAGCAGACAATTATACAAAAAACTACACAATACAGCCAAAATTCAAATTTTCACAATCATCACCATAACTAGGTTTAGCAACGTGTTTCTTCATGTGCAGGACATACATTTAAACAACAAAAAGGAAAAAGGTCCCTATCAAGTGATTAGCATTGGCAAAACGTAGAATGAAATCAACCATCTCACTCACAAATACGGATCGGAGGTAGGCTATTCGATCATAAAAGCAATGCGCATGAACAAATCCAAGAACAAAAAATGAACACCCATACAAAGAAATCGTATGTGCCAAACGATTCACCGAAGATTCTGTCTTTTTGAACGAATTGTCCATGAATGACACATCACTAGACCACTCTAGAAGAAGAAACTATTCAGGACTGGTGTAGCACTACAAATATGTTTTCCAATGAGGTATTGATGTTAAAATGTAAACTTGGACTTTGAAAAGGGAAGACACATAATTGGAAAAGACTGAATTACATAAAATATTGCTATCAAATAAATACTAGGAAATAAATATTAAATAAATACATTTTTAATAAATATATAAATATTTAATTAATATAGTTTAAATTCGAAAATGGTGTTTTTCAAAATACTACTTTGAATTATTTCAGGGGCCATGAATTAATTAATTAATTATTTTAGTGCATAATTTATTTCACAATGCCACAATAATTTATTAATGCCATATTCATTTTCATTATTCCCCATTTCGTTTTGGTATATTCAAGTGAGTGGGGCGTGGTTGTCTCAGACCACAACACCAAACACTGAATCACTGAATGCAGTTGCGAAATTAATGAAAGAAAGTCTGGGACAAGCTATTGTAGTTATTGACGATATGGAAGACATTGATGGGCTTTTTCAAATAGCATTCTTATATTGTTAAGATGATGCTGTTTTATGTGAACGAAAAAAGTAAAAGCATAGTTACACATATAAATAAAGGAAAATAATTGTTAGTATATCGTGCTGGCAACAATTTTAATCAAGTTAATCCATTTCAATGACTCTTATCACAGACTAATTCTGCACTGTGGATGCTCAAATCATGGCTGCCCCTTAGATACTTCCGGGTCATTTCAGTCAGTTAGGAACCTTCCTAAGCAAAGAAGACTCAGACCGCTACCTAAGCTTGTACAGGAAACCAAAAAAAGGCAAGAGGCGTAGTAAGGTGGTTTCATTACGGAGATATTTTTCCAAAGAAACACATTCAGGAGTACAGATGAAAAGCTGTCACTGGGGAATGTAATTAGTGCATTTCTACAGTGGCCTGTCTGTCAGTGTTGATTTGAAACCTTCACAGACACTTGTTCACAGTCTACTACTGCTGGCAAAGTGTGTGCTGGCCCATGTAGCACAGAGGAACTACCTGAATCGGTTCAGGGTTGTTAACTCATCCAACCACCACAGGGTTATATGGATGTTCCTATCGCCTTACACCAGATGATTCAGAATCAAGGCAGAGACAGCCTGCTTTCTGTGCACTTCGACGTCCAGTATGGATAATCGTCTTTAAGCAATAATCCATTGGTTGGTTCACATTTATCTGCTTTGTCGGCTACAAGGCAATACATTTACTTTGACCAGGGCAGGGGTACAGGAGGAAGGCAACCGTGCATAATGCTCAGTCTTATAAGTTAATAAAAAGAGTATTAAGTCAGGCTAAGAGCTGATGTCTTCAGGCTGGGGTGGCCAGTCTTCTCCTTTACTTTAATATGGAGAGGCTCTGTTAGTGCTTTAATATGCAGAGCTAATGGTTCACTTCAACCTTTCCTGGTGACACCAGTGCTCAGTGGAGCGAGAGGTCCACGGCAAACAGCACTCAATCTGTTGACCATACCTACCATGTCCAGAGCTGGCTAGGGCAGCCAATGAAGCAGAAGTGCATTCAATTGGCTTCACACGATTAGCGCGAGTCAACAACGAAGCACGGTTAACCTCTTTCTCTCGTCCGCCGTCGCCATGGTGACCGGTGGATGCTATGAGTCCACTTCCAAAGACGGGTAGAGCTATACCAGGGGGAATATTATACCAGGGATACCCAGACTTTCCCCACCCCCTGCACTGTTACGCTCTGTGTAGTATGTGTGTGTTTGTGAGTTTGCCTTTGTATAAGTGTGTCTATGTTTGTGTGTGTGTGTGTGTGTGTGTGTGTGTGTGTGTGTGTGTGTGTGTGTGTGTGTTTGTGTGTGTGTGTGCCCGTGCGGTTGCTTACGGCCGTTAGAGAAGGTAAGTTAAAACCTGCACTCCTGTTTTGACATTGAAAGAATAATGGAATGTTTTCGTACTGGCGGAGCAGCCTGGCCATTATATTAAGCCCCTCGCTAGACATAAATAAAGAGCGGCCAGGACTCCGCCCCTGGAGAGGCCGGCGGTGTCTTCTAAGAAAACGCTCAGATTTTGCGTCTCCTTGTTGTTGTTTTTGTTTTAATGAGCCCCGAGGATAGTATAACCCCGCCATTTGCTCCTCAGCGGGCTTTGTGTGCTGAAGCCCACGGGCGGAGCGTCGCTCAGCGCCCAGGTGCCCGGCGGGGATATGCAATGACTGCATCAGGAGGAAGGACCCTGCCAAAGGCTGACGGACTGAAGGGCAGACACAGAGACAGACAGACAGACATGGAGAAGGACAGAATGAGAGATATGGAGACTGACAGACAGAAAGACTGACGGACCGAAGGGCAGACACAGAGACAGGCAGAAAGACAGACATATAGATGGACGAACATAGAGACAGACAGAGTTACAGACCTAAAGACCGACAGAAAGACAGACGTGGAGACGGACAGGAAGACAAACATAGAGACAGACATACCCTTAACCTTCAGAGGAGGGTGAGTGCGTTTGCGTGCGCGGGGCGGGTGCATGCGTGTGCCTGCGTGTGGGAGTGTGTTGCGTGTTTATGTGTGTGTGAGAAAGTGTGTGTAGGGCGGGCACGGGGCCTGGTGGAATGAGAATGGGAAAAACATCTTCATGCTCTTCCACCCCGGAGGACAAAGCTCTGCGCTGTGGCGGGCCGGGCTGAGTGAGGGGGCCGGCCCGGGGTGACCCTGGAGCCTTCAGCCAGACGCAACGGACTGAGGGCCCATTAAAGCCGTGCAGACCGCGGGAAGAAACAGAAGACACTCTGTTCGGCGCAACACAACAGCAGGGAGGAAAACCGCGGCTACTCGATACGTCTGGCAGCGTGTTCCCTGGCCGCGCTCCTTCACTCTCCGTCTGTCCGTCTGTCTCCGTCTGCCCGGGGGCGGGGTTCGCTCCCGTCCCGACCCCGTGTTCCAGACTTCTCCAGCCTTCCTGCCGTTTTCACGGGCACCCGCTGTTTGGGCCCTTCAGGGAGACTTGTCTGTGTGCTTTAGACTGAGCTGTGGCAAGATGATCAATATAGATGCCATGAACGTGCACGTTCAAGAACGCTGCCATACCGCTTTAAGGATGCATAGCAGGGAGCTGCAGGAACAGAAGGTGCCAGGCCCGGGCCCCATACCATACCCTGCGCCCATACCCCGGGACCATACCTGGGGGCCTATACCCCAGGCCCCTTCCCGGGGCCTGTACCCCACTACCCTGGGCCCACAAAGAAGCTGAGACGCACACCAGATGAGAGACTTCACAACAGGGCCTCCCTGTATGTTTTTCTAATCTCTCCCACGCACTCTTCCCAGCCTCTCTCCCCCCTGCCCACCACCTCTTTGAGATCCCAGATCTGTTTTCACATCCCAGCCCGCTTCCTCCAAACCCAGGAAGTGCCGCACAGTGGCTGGGCGGGCCGTGCGTCAGGCCACTTTAAAGGCGGCCGTACCAAATAGAAAAATAAATATGGGGCCGAGGGATAGAGTAGTGGCCGCGGCGGAACGAAACGGAGCGAATTAGCGTGGCTGCGCAGCCAGCTCCTGGATGATCTCCACGGCGATACAGGCAGGCCTGTGTCGGTGGCGACGGGA
>OOFH01043411.1:1625-13064 GCA_900323355.1 Merlangius merlangus
CAGGGGGTTTACAGAGGTAGTATTGCATTGCTGTACATTCCTCACCAGAGAAGGAAAAGGTGTAGAATATTTTGATTGCATTGGGTCCAAACCGATGGCTTTTCCAGCTTTTTCCACTTGACACCATTCCATTAAATTTATCCTGCATGGAGATTAACTGCATCACTCTTCATGTCTTCACTTGGCATGCACATTGAATGCCATGGGGCAGGTTAAATCATGCACAACATTTTCATGGAACACTGTATTTTACATTTAACCGATTTCGCCCTTCCTTGATAGTATTTAAATACATACATACATTTTTTTATGTAGGTGTTTTATGTGTTTCTATCTATCTATCTATCAGCAATCTATTCTTCAACTAGATTGTTGACATTGTCTAGACACCAAACATACTTTTTATAAAGCTCAATATGAATTCAATGCTTTGTGATGTAGCACTGGGGAGATTTATCTTGATGGTGTCTTATTGTTATGTTGTGACCGTGAGCCCCTTGTGCCCACTTTATAATTATACTGAATAAAAATAATTGGTTTCTTGTAGTTATTGTGTTAGGTTTCACTTTAGTAAATTAAAAACAAACAATCACATGCAGTCAAACATCCACGCACAACCTGCATGCCAAATATGGTGTTGGTTGCTTTCTTTTGGCCCTACTATCCATTTAATTTATCCTACCTGGATTCAGAAATCAGTCCTTCAATCAAGACACCACTGATGCATTGCTATTCTTCATTAGGCTCACTGTCGCGTTAGAGGGCCCTGATTATGAAGCCCCGAGACTTGGCAGCACCAGTAAAATGATCAATGCTGAACCCTAGAGGCCAAGCTACGATATTACATTGGGATCGCTGGTCAAATAAACACGTGTTGTGTAAGAGAACATGCAAAAGAAAATATGAACACTTTAGATTAACTAATGCAATTTTCCATTATCTATTCCACTATAAATTCTATTTATCATTTTGCGCCTTTTTGTTAACTTTGTCTTGGTGTTAGAACAGATTATTATTATTTACATTCATCAATCATACATTCATCCATCAAACAGTATCAGTCTTACACACAGACCTTAATAGACAATAACAAAACAAATAAACCTTTAGTCCTATAAAAATTAAACTTGTGTTTCAGGTGGATGAGAACAGTGGTAATATTAATTGCAATAGTATTAGTAGTAAAGTAAAAATAGTTAGCCCTATCATGCATCTGTAGTTAAAACTACAGACTGTAGTTATGACAACAGAGGGTCTGTAGTCTTGGTCTAGGGTCTATAGTCTATATAGTCTGGGTCTATAATCTGGGTCTAGCATAGTTTATATAGTCTTGGTATAGGGTCTAGACTATATAGTCTGGGTCTATAGTCTATATATTCTTGGTCTATAGTATGGGTATAGGGTCTAGGAAGTCTTGGTCTATAGTCTGGGTCTGGGTCTAGGTTTCTACAGTATAGGTATTGGGTCTATAGTCTATATAGTCTGGGTCTATATTCTGGGTCCAGGGTCTTTAGTTTATCTTATATTGTATCCTTTATTCAACCAGGTTGAGTCTCATTGAGATTAAAATCTCTTTTACAAGAGAGACCTGGCCAAGATGGACAGCAGTACACAGTTGCAACATAAAACACAAGACAAAGTACAAGTTCAATACTAAGTGCAATAGTAATAAATACATTTAGATCATTGTCTAAAACATTGGCATTTTCCAATGGAGTCTGACATCAAACTCTTTACAACAGCTTTTAATTCACTGAGAGTAACTAGGTCTTGCAGCTTGAGCTGCTTCTGCAGGTTATTCCAGGAAGATAGTGCAAAAACCTTAAAGGCCTTTTTTCCCATTTCTGTCCGCGCTTCAGCAGCACTCATAATGTCCTGAGACCATAACCTATGGGGGACACTTTTCCGGGCCATGTGCATTGACAAATAACAGCGGAGCTTACCTAAAATTGTCTTGTAGATTAAAACATACCAGTGACTGAGATGTCGCATAGACAGAGAAGGCCAGTTAACTTTTGAGTACAACATACAGTGGTGAGATAAGGCTCTGCTGTTTGTAATAAACCTCAAGGCTCCATGATACACAGTGTCCAACATATGTAGACAGTGAACTGATGCATAAATGTACAACAGATCACCATAATCAAGAACTGGCAAGATGTTAGCTTCGACAAGACATCATCTGGCCTCAAGAGAAAAACATGATTTGTTCCAAAAGTAAAAACCTAAGTTTAGTTTCAGCTTTTTCACAAGATTTTGTATGTGAGTTTTAAAAGTGATGTGGTCATCAATCATTAATCCCAAGTACTTGTAGGTAGACACAACCTCAATTTCATTACCTTGAGATGTTGAAATTTGCTGATTTAACACCTTCTTTTTGGAATTTGAAAATACCATATGTTTGCTCTTTTTAGCATTGAGAACAAGCTTCAGTTGACAAAGCTGAGCCTGAACTCTATCAAAAGCACTTTGCATGTACTCAAAAGCCTTACTGAGCGTGGATGCACAACAATAGAATACAATACCATCCGCCTAGAAATGAAAAGCTGCAATTGGGAAATTTTGTCTAAGGCTATTAATATATAGCGGTCCAAGTACTGAACCCTGGGGGACTCCCTTACGCACTGTAAGAATGTCAGAAGTGAAACCAGCAAACTGAGTGGCTTGAGTTCTATCAGTGAGGTAGTTGACAAACAATCCCACAGTATGATCAGAAAATCCAGCAATAGGTTGCTGTATTAGAATTGGATGGTTCACAGTGTCAAACGCTTTACATAGATCAATGAAGAGTGATACGCAATGTTCTTTTTTATCTAGTGCTCGAATGATGTCATTTAAAACTTTTACGGCAGCAGTAGTGGTGCAATGATTTTTTCGGAACCCTGATTGATGCACATTTAATATTTGGTGAGTATAGACATAATCTTTAACCTACTCACTGACCAGGGATTCCAGCACTTCTGATAACACTCAGAGGTTTGAGAGTGGTCTGTAATTATTTAAAATTGTTGGATCCCCTCCTTTTAGTATAGGTCGAACATAAGCAGCCCTTCAGATCTTAGGTATTTTGTTTGAAGCCAATGAGAGATTAAAAAGATGTGTCAATGGTTCAGCTAATAAGTCTGTTGCTAATTTAAAAAACCTTGGTTCCAAGCGATCCGGACCAGACGGTTTTCTAGGGTTCAATTGCTTTAAGGTTTTGTGAACCTCAGCAGCCGTAAAAGGAATAAGATAAGATAAGATATTCTTTTGTTAATCCCACTTGGGTAAAATCCAAAGGGGGTATAATATGAATATAAGTATACATATAAATGTGCCAAATGTGCAGGGTTCCTGAGGTAATGGAATTTAAAAAAATAATAATAATAACAACAGTCACTCCTGAGGTCTTGGGTTTAGTCCTTAATCAGGTCAGGAAAAAAGGAGCTGTTGAGGCTTTGGAGACGTTGGGAGCGGGGGGTTGAGGTGTTATAAAGTCTGACAGCTGATGGGATGAAAGAGCCCCCCCAAGCGCTTTGAGGCACGTGGCTGAGTGAGTCTGTGGCTGAATGTGCTCCTGAGTTGCCTCAGCTCGGTGTAGAGAGGGTGAGAGGGATTGTCCATGATCGCCGGCAGCTTTCTCCTCATCCTCCTCTCTGTCACAGCCTCCACACAGTCCAGCTTCATCCCCACCATGGAGTTCGCCTTCCTCACCAGCTTATTCAGCTTGCTGGCACCCCCGCTCCCGATGCCTCCTCCCCAGTACACTACAGCAAAAAAGGTGGCACCGGCTACCACAGACTGGTAGAACATCCGTAGTAGCCTAGTGCACACATTGAAAGACCTGAGCCTCCTGAGGAAGAACAGCCTACTCTGTCCCTTCCTTTAGAGGGGCCTCAATGTTGTCTGACCAGTCCAGTTTATTGTTCAGATGCACCCCAAGGAACTTGTAGGTATCCACCATCTCCACCTCCTCCCCGTTTATGGAAATAGGTATTGGCGTGCTCTTTCTGCGCCGGAAGTCCACCACCAGCTCCTTGGTTTTCCCGGTGTTGAGCTGAAAGGTGGTTGCCATCACACCATCTGTGAAAATGAGCCTCCGACTCACTTCCACTTCGGGATGTAGCGGTTAGGATGCAATGAAGACCTTGAGTAGGCCACAAAAATTCAGCCAGCAGCATAGGTTAGGTGAAAAAACTGATTTATTTTCCGTTCTTGAAAAAGTGAAATGGCAAAGCCAAACAAAATACTTTCATAAACAAAACCAAAAATCAAACAGAGGGTTGCACTAGCAAATTTCAAATAAGAATCACCGAACCCGTACCAGCCTCACAGCAAGCCGTCTCACTCTGCCTACCAACTCTTCCCCAAAGCAGAAAATACTGGGCTTAAATAAAGCCAACCAATTAACTAAATTGGTAGATACCGACTACCATAGGGGTTCACAGACCCATTTACCATACTACATTTATATTTAACAATGAAATCATATTCGACCACACATTTCATTACAAATCTTCAGTTAAAATGTTGATTATGAAGTTCACTGTTGCAAAATGCTAAATACCATAATAATTTATCATAGGGCAAATAACGTTGCCCCCCCTTACAAACAGTCATATTCCTGTATCCAAATCGGGCAATGACATGTTGCATTTCCAGGTGCTCGTGTTGCACGGGGTTCAAAATGTTTCGGGACCCAGGAAGTGGGTGTTGCTGTCAGTGTGTGTTTGTTTCATGCAAAATGTATGGATTAATGGCAGAAAATGGGTTATGGAGCATGTCGGCTGGTACCTAACCGATTGCGAGGATGTTTACATGCAAATAACTGAAAGGTTTTGTTGTTTGTGATTGCTATGTCTTTTGACGAGACGCGGTTGCCGGCACCGTACATCATACTCAACAGATGTGTGAATGTGTGTGTGCGTGTTGATCAGTTACGTGTTGCGGGTAGTGTCCTATGTACGTGAAAAGGAGGGGCTACCTTTTCACACCATCCCACAAAGTTCTCAACTAGTTCCCTCTACTCCTCCTCCCTATTGTCTGTGATGCATCCAACAATGGAGTCGTCAGAGAACCTCTGCAGGTGGCATGTTCGGGAGTTGTAGCAGAAATCCGAGGTGTAGAGGGAGAACAAAAACTGTGAAAGTACAGTTCCCTGGGGTGTGCCGGTGTTGCTTGTCACCACGTCTGACAAGCAGTGTCGCAGCCTGACATGCTGCGGCCTGTCCGTGAGGTAGTATGTAATCCATGCCACCATGTCAGGATCCACCTGCATCACTTGGAGCTTCTCTGCCAGCTCTGCGCCCTCTCCAAGTGTGTTTAAGCTCTGTGAAGCAGGCAGATGATGGCATCCTCCACGCCAATGTCGGTCTTGTACGGTCTTGAATAAATGTTTCCACACCTGGACCCAAACTGCAGTGGGTCCAGGCAGTCACACACCAAGGGCCTGAGGTGCTCCAGGACCATCCTCTCGAAGATTTTCATGATGTGTGACGTTAGAGCCACAGGTCTGAAGTGTTTTGGAGCGCTGGGTCGTCCCTTCTTCGGCACAGGGACTACGCAGGATGTCTTCCAGAGTGTTGGCACCTTTTTTAACCTCAGAGAGAGGCCGAAAAGATGCGTGAACACTCCAGCCAGCTGCTCTGCACAAATCTTGAGAACCCTCGGGCTGATGTCTTCCGGTCCTCTGGCCTTGTATATCCTGATTCTGGTGAGCTGCCGTCTCCCATAGCTGGTGTTGATGATTAGGGTTGTTGTTGCTGGGGTCGCTGGGATAGTTGGGGGTGTGGTGAGGGGATGACTGCCCTCTGGGCTAGATATTGGTCCAGCCACCCTGGAAGTGTGGAAAGGGAGAGAGAGAGAGGGTGGTGCTGGGAGGAGAGGTGCAAAAGCTGCCATCCCCGGGTCTTGTGGCGCCGCAGAGAGATGAGTAGTGCAGGAGGGGGAGGGGGGTGTTGGTCTGGCCCCAGTTGATGAGTCAAATCTGTTAAAAAACAGGTTTAGCTCATCGGCCCATTCCTTTGTCCCCTCCTGTGATCCTCCAGCATTTTTCATGCCAGTGATGGTTCTCACCCCTGCCCACACCTCTCGGGGGTTGTTCTGCTGCAGCTTCCCCTCTATTCTGTTCTTATAGCAGTCTTTAGCCCTCCTCAGTTCCCTCCTCAGCTCTCTCTGTATTTCCCTCTGTGTATCCTTATTGTCTGCCATGAAGGCTCTCCTCTTCCGGTTCAACAGGACTTTGATGTCCCTGTTGATCCAGGGTTTGCTGTTGGAGAAGCAGCGAACCTTCTTGGTGGGGAAAACACTCTCCTCACAGAACTTTATATAATCCGTGACGCATTTAGTCACGGATTAGTCAATATCGTCGCCGTAGTCATCCTGAAACATCTCCCAGTCTGTTGTCCTGTAGCACTCCATCAGGGCCTCCTCAGCCTCCACAGACCACTGCTGTACAGTCCTGGTGATGATTGGCTGTCTGCTCACAAGAGGCTTGTATATAGGAGACAGTTGTATCAAACAGTGGTCTGATTTGCCCAGCTGTATCGGGCTGCCACTCGCTGCGGCGCCATGGTAACCTGACTAGACTAATGATCAGCAGTGGAAAGCAGCTGAAAAGGGCCTCAACCTTTGACTGGTTACTGAAACCAACTGTAAACCTGCACATTCTCCCAGTTAGCATCCATCCAACCATAACGCTATCAGCATGGCTGAATCCGCTACCCTAGGTGGCGCTGTAGCCCTTTCAACAAGTGGGTATAGAGCCACTTCTGGTTCACCTCTATGTCCCAGCAACAACAAACTCAGGCGGCATTCGAGATAGATGTTATCAGTCGACAGATGTCAGTTCACTTCGGGTCCATCTAATTTCTCAGACGATCCACTGTTCCTGTCTCTCGTAGCATTTCAATCTGGACTTCAGAGAGTCAAGGCCAAAGTTCCTTCCCCCAATTCCTTCTCCACCATGGCCGAGATAACCCCCACTACGAGTCTTTGTTGTGGAAGTACCAGAGAGTCTGAGAACCCGACGCAGTCTTTAAGATTCATAATATCAGAGAATATCTCCATCAGTTCGGTTGCTGCGCAATGAATAAAGATTGTATACACGTCAGAAAAAAAACCACATTTATTTTGACAGATGGGCCAGAAGTTACTACTTTACAACCTCATTGATGACCAACGTTTAAGAAAACATCTTCTGCGTCACCTTTTTAAATAAATCGACGTTTCTCGTTTTACGACGATGACAACCATAAACATATAAAGAAATAATTAAATTATTAATCATTAAAATGTATGTTTAAAAAGAAATAAGATTTGTTTATATGTCTATGGCGACAACAACACCACTACGTCTCCTTCTACTTCCGGCTCACGTCCCCCGGCCTCAAGATCTCGAGCATGCGCAGAATGCGAAATCCGATACGAGATACGATGCGGGAAAACATGCAGGTAGAGATCGGACTATGATCGAGTTATCTAGGTGTTCTTATCCAATCTCGCTTGTCCGTTCATGTACCGATTTCGGTCCGAAGTAGATCGGGTAAAGGTTTACATGCATTTTAAAAGTCTGGTTGAGGTCTTATTTGATTCTTTATCCGATAATGACTCTGCATGTAAACGCACTGACAGACACATACAGGTAATATTTGGGCATTTAGCAGACGCTTTTATCCAAAGCGACTTACATCGTTTAATACACACACAGTGTGTGCCAGTCAACCTTGCAAGGCGACAGCCAGCTCGTCAGGAGCAGTTAGGGTTAAGTGTCTTGCTCAGGGACACATCAACACTCAGCTAGGAGGAGCTGGGGATCGAACTAGCAACTTTTTGGTTACAAGACAACTCCTCTACCTCCTGAGCTGAGCCGACAGACAGACCCACAAACATACACAGGCCCCGATACACACAGACACATGCAAGCAAACCGACACACACAGGCCCAGCACTGGGGATTCAAACTCCCTTCTCACACTCATGTCAGTAAAAACAAAACACAAAACACAAATCGTGTTTCTAACAACATAAAACACAGTTGTAAATCTTTAGACGAGGCCCTGTGAGGTCGATTGGTCTTAAGACCAACTGACACTTGGCCAGCCAATCAGAAGGTACCACATCACACATACAACCAATCACAACTCATCAACACTTATCAACTCATAACACAAACGTAACAGGGAAACATGAACAGAGAGAGGGTCTCAATGACATTCAACCCATACATGGGACAGAGTCATACTCATAACGTCATTTTTTGAGGTTTTTCCTGCAAAAATAATGTACAGAAACAAGGTTCTCATAGTCCTAGGTAAATATCTCATTTACATTTTCTGGACGCTTTAATCAAAAGCGATTTACAGCCAGGTTTATCCTCACACCGACAGCGTGTGTTTAAACCATGCAAGGCAAGAGCCAGCTCAATGTCTTGTTCAGGGACCCCTTGACACTCAAATAGGAAGAGCCTCGGATCAAACTAGCGACCTTCCGGTTACAAGTCAACTCGCTCTACCTCCAGAGCTGGTGTCTCCCCACTCAACCATCACCATCAAGGCAGTCCACCATGAGCAGGGACTCTCTGTCCAGACTCTGGGTCCAGACTCTGGTAGTTCAACACGAGGGAGGCAGAGCCAGGAGCCGCTCATAAGTCTTGGACCTCAGAGGATGGCCTCTTGACACCAGACGTCTGGTTTCTGGTGTCTCTCTGCCTCCTTACTGTCTCTCTGTCTCTTTCACACTCTGGGCTGAGCATGTGGTCTGATCGCATCTCCTTTAGAAAATCATTTACACACTGTCAACATACTGCACGTGTGTGTGTGTGTGTGTGTGTGTGTGTGTGTGTGTGTGTGTGTGTGTGTGTGTGTGTGTGTGTGTGTGTGTGTGTGTGTGTGTGTGTGTGTGTGTGTGTGTGTGTGACACAACAGAGTTGATCACAGCTAGCGTGACTTGCTTGGTTCGCGGAGGTCATACATTCTGGTTAGAATTGCAATGAAAACTTAAATGAAACATAATTCAAGTGCAGATCCCCGCAAACGTCCACAACACCGTGTCCTGGTCTCCATGACTACTGAGGTCCTGACATCCCATAATCCCCTGACTCATTTGCAGAGCCCTTTGTCTTCCTTTTTTAAAAGACAAAGTTAAACCACTCGGTAGTTATCAGTTAACAGAGAGCATGTAAGGCAGCTTGTTTGAAGATTTATCGTTGAAATTGAACTTACTTGTTTAGCAAATTCATTGTTAAGGAAATACGTACGTATGGTTGATAAATACAAACATAGTGATAATAAAGTCATTTAAATAAATACATATATGCTTAAAATATACAGGTGTATTCATGTAACAATACTTATGAATAGTTTAGGGCTGACCCCGAATAGCCGACCAAACAGTCGATGAGGAGAGTCTTGGTCGAACACCCTACGTCGGATGGTCCCAGAAAAAAATGACGCAAGAATAAATGAGGTCGGCACCCACATGTCTGGACTCTAGGAAACCCCTAGAGGGCCTTTCATTTGAAACGTCCGACACAGGAAGTGGAGCCATTCACCCGCGGTCAGGTCATGGTAGGCATTAGTGGTGCGGTTATTTCCAGACAGCAGGGTATGAAGGCAGCTGGTACTCCAAAGTACGGGCTCGCTCTCTGTTCACAATATGACACTCTGTACCAGCCCTGGAGCCATGTTCTGTTGCCCAAAACTAAATATATTTTAATCATGAAATTAATTTCGTAAATGTTTGATGACGATTCGTCGAATGGCTTCAACTAACAACTACGAGTCAGCGAGGTTATCCTTGGTCACGGGCAGCCCTTGTAGTTATTGCTATACTTACCGGCTAGTGCTTCACTCGGCAGTATCGCGGTAGATGTAACGCTTGTATGACCAGAGTGAATGAAAGTGCTGATCTGGTACGTTTATAGATCCGCGTTCACCCGACGCACGGCACCCCGTCAGTAGCTGATGCTGCTTGTTATCTCGCGCTGCTTGTTATCCTTCTGGCTGGCAAACCCACCGACGTGCTACCTTATCAATGACATTTGAAACATCTGCAGCGGTCGGTCCGCGAGTCCATACCAAAAAACACATTTACCACATCAAACGAGTCGTGTGTGTGTGTGTGTGTCTTTATGTGTGTACTGTTCGTGATTCTTTTCATTTTTGGTTCAATGTTTGTTTACCCAAGATAGTGCAAAATAAAGTGCGGCTTGCCATGTATCCATTTTTCAGCGCTGTCACGGAAACCCTGTGTCTGTGTGTGTTTGTTTGCGTGTGTGTGTCTGTGTTTGTGCGTGTGTCTAGGCGGGTGCGTTTGCGTGCGTGTGAATGCAAGAGACCAGAAAGCTCATTGAAAATTCCCGAACAGAAGGCTCAATTTCTTTACAGTAGAATGCGTGTCAACAGACACACCAGTGCTTTTATGAGCCTCATTACAATGCGGGCCGGTACCCTGCGGTCCCAGCCCTGCTTCAACGCTGCGTCTGTTGTCCACTTCTCGCAGCAGCTATCGGCCAGTATTTGTATTCTGTCGCTGAACACAGAATGTGTCACAGAAAATGTGTGTTGTCATTTTTATCCACCCATCTGGTTCTCGACGTATGTATCCGTGTTCAGGGTCAGGAGGGCGGGGTCAGTTCCTGGTTGAGCGAGAGAGAGAGAGAGAGAGAGAGAGAGAGAGAGAGAGAGAGAGAGAGAGAGAGAGAGAGACACCTCCGTACCCATCTCTCTCCACTGGCCTGATTAAAATAAATGGTGCTATCTGCACCGCATGACTCACTACACTATGGCATTACTATCAGTAATTGAAACATCCAATCACGGCCGAGCCATCAGCCTCTCTGCTCTTTCCCACATGACTCGGTGGAACCTGATTGAACGCCCCACTATATGGAAGTAATACAAGATGTGCCGACTAGTTTATATGGGGGTGAAGACACACACACACACAAAAACACACACACACGCTCAAAACAACCTCAATGACAATGTGACTGCTTCCTGTTCCTTCCTTCCCTGCGTGCGTGCGTGCGTGCGTGCGTGCGTGCGTGCGTGCGTGCGTGCGTGCGTGTGTGTGTGTGTGTGTGTGAGAGCGTGTGTGTGCGTGTGTGTGAGCTTGTGTGTGCGTGTGTGTGTGTGTGTCTGTCTACATGTCTCTGTATGTGTCTGTGTGTACATGCGCAAATGTCTGCGCATGTGTGATTGTGTGTGTACTGTATGTCTGTATGTGTGTGTCTGTGTATGTGTGTGTGTGTGTGTGTGTGTGCGTATGTGTCCATGTGCGGTTGCTCCACTCAACATCCTTAGCAGATATGGAGGGGCAGGGAGGGCTCATTGATTGCTGTTGATTCTGTCTGGGCAGCAGCAGCCACTGACAGTGGATCTAAGCCGCTGAGAAAGGAAACCATTAATCTTGGTCCCATTTAAGCAGCCTGTATTAATTTCTGTCATTTTTACTCAGCCA
>OOFH01043612.1:1858-12701 GCA_900323355.1 Merlangius merlangus
AGAGAGTTAAACATGAGGCAAAAAGTAAAGCTGAGGCAACGGACAAAAAAAAAAAAAACACCAAATCCTTGACTATAACGTGTGAGACAAAAAGAGTATAGTCCAGACATGACAACTTGGAGCTGTTGGATGAGCAGCTAATTCAACCACAGGCTGAAACTCATGCATGCACTTTCAGTTTTCACAAACTTTGTTCAGTGTAGATAGCCACCGGTTGTAACCCGTTTCATGTGTCCTATTCTAGAGATGGGACTGACTAGCGAGAAATGGAACAGATACAGTAACAGGACATTTTAAGACTAAACGTGTTCCCATAGCAAAGAACATCGCCCTCGACTTCAAGCTAATCTTGTTCTATTGGTTCTCTTCTTCTCCCTTTCATAAATCAGTCATCCTTGTGAATTAAACCGATGATGGAACATCATAACATGGAGGGCTGTTTAAAAGACAAGGGTTGACAACCAATCACTTGGTTGCACATGCATGATGACTAAGCTGTCACAGAATGGTTTAAGTCCTTTCATTCTCCTTAGTCTTGTAAAGAAACAGTGTGATGCAGTCATCTGAGATTTGCTTAAAAATTGAATTTGACCTAATTGTTAGTAGTTCCGTAATCTATGCATTATAGAAAACCGATTAAACGTTAATGCGCTATTCCTCAATGTAAAAAAAAAAGTTTCAAAGCTGAATGCAGTTATTCAATAGTGCTCTGGTGCTGGGGATATCGGATTCTGTTGTGCATCCACTCAATAAAGCATTCGCAGTTACGTCATGCTTTATCTCGTTCTTAACCAGCTCCCCCAGTTTGAATGGCTCCTAAAGGCTCATAAGACCAAGTTGGTGTTTTTTAGCAGATCAATGAACCTCAGTCCTTCAGTCAAGTCCCCTCAAAGAAGATGCCTGTTGAAAGGGTAGCAAATCCCAAATACCTGGGTTTGTGTTGAATAAGCATCTGACTTTCAAGCCGCTATTGATGGACGTCAAAAAAAAAAAAAAGCTTAGGCTTCAGTTTGTTTTGATTCAAAAACATGAGCCGTTTTATTTTTCTTGAAAGGAGGAGACTTTATCTGGCCTCCGTTAGATGATGGGAGACCATTTGCAGCAGTCAGTCTCAGTGGCCACCCTGCATATGCTGGACACATGCGCACAAATTGTTGGTTTATTACCAAATCCAAATACATTAATTACTATACACTCCGCATGAGAGCGGTATGGCCATTGATGGGACTGAGACACGTTTATTAGGCCATTTTGGGACAGCTCCTTCATTTCTTATGCACCCTTTTTAGACAATTCTGGTATTTGTGCACTAGAATGAAAACCATCAAATTGCTTGACTGTCCCTAAAGTGAGGACAAACTTAGGCAAGAAATCCATTGAGCATTCAGGAGCCTCATCAGAACGCGGACTGGCAAAAGACTGTAGTAAAATACGATGGCGTCAGTCATGTAATTTAGGGGCAGTGGCGCCCCCAAGCGGTGGCCAAAGAAATAACCGAATGGTAATTTACCAGACTTTTTTTGGGGGGATTTTCAGTGCGGAACCATTATTTTCCTTTTCAAAAACACACCACAACAGAGGGAGAAGACGCCCTTCTCTAGTTATGCTTATGTTATTAAGTATCTAATATTAATTTATTTCAATGTATGATGAATGAACAAAAAATATATCCATTTTTCCCCAGATAGTGAAGTGCACAAATAAAAGACCGCAGGAAGTCAATTGTAGATTTGAGTCAACTTGTTTTTACTAATTGATGCCGCAATTAACATGTAACATTTTGGCAGTATACTTGTATGTTCCAATGTGAGAGGCTACAGTGCAGCCTATCACATTGTGCACAATGCAGAAAACCACATAAATGTTCTTTAAAAATAAGTTGATGACACCAACAGACACAGTAGTTTAAATGTCAAGATCATTTTGTAAGAAACAAAATGGTTTCAAATGGTATTTGAGATGGAACTATTCCTCTACAAAAGGTCTTGTGGCTTTTCAGCCTTTGGGGAAATGTCTGACATTTTGAATACACGCGGCATGCTATTAAAACAAAAACGGAAAGCAATGGGGTCAGCGGAATACAAATTAAAAACTCAAGGACAAAAATAAAAATATAAAAATAATACTAATCTTGAAAATAGTCCCAGATGTTGTCCAGCGGTCGTATTGTTCTACACAAAAGTGTTTCTTCAGGGATTGAGTCAGTCATAGTCCGGGTTAACTGCAGGAACCGGTTCTGAGGAGAAGCTCCATTCTGAGGCAGTGGTTGCGTCAGTCCTAGCCCCTCCAGGCCGCCGCCTCTAGAAGCTGCTTCGGGCCTCCGGAGCCCTCTGCTGAGCTATCTTACCGTAGCCGCCCCTGGCCGGGTCGTAATCCTGCCGGTACTCGTCTCTCACCTGTGCAAAGAAGAAGGGGCCTTGATCGTTCGGTAAATCTGACACAATGACCACAGCCTTGTGGTTCTAGGCTCCGCGAAACACTCCCCTGTACAGAGTTCACCTAGACTCTGCGTAGGCTGCCTGTCTCTCCCCTCCTACTTGTTGTACGTCTTGGCACTTAATGTACACACTTATTGTATGTCGTACTTAGTTATGTAGCATCTTAGCCTAGCTGTCTTTGTTGTATACAGGGATTGGATTAACCTAGCGATTGTTAAGGCTTGGCACATGGTTCTACCAACATCCTTACTGCACAGACAGATTATAATCTTATTTTTATTACTTTTCCTTCTGACAAATGTACTGCTGAATGTAAGGTATTCCTCACCTGTCCTCCCGACTTGCCGCGTCCGTACTGCCGGCCCTCCCTGAAGCCTGCGTCCCAGTCCGTGCGGATGATGCGGTCGTCCAGCCGCGTCCCGTTGATGAAGCGCATGGCGTTCTCTGCATCTAACCGCGTGTAATACCTGGCACGGCTCGAGTTATGGTCTGTACGTCGTTGCAGTGCGTTACCTTGAGATAAAGCACTTATGTATGATGTCAGTGTGGAACCATTAAACACAATAAAACATTGTGGCGTGTGTGTGGGGTAGTATTTTGTTCAAAGGATACTCTACAAAGCAGAAACCACAGGCAGTTTTCTTGACCTTATCCAGGCCGATTACGATGCGCTTGACGTCTCCACTTTTAGCAAACAGCTCGTACACCTGTTGGACGGTAAATGGATAGACGGACAGGTGAGCTGTTTGAGGACGCGGTGATGAACTCGGGTGGGGTAGTGTATGACCGTGATAATGAACCAACCTGCTCTTCTGTGGTGTAGAAGGACAGGTTCCCTACGTACAGAGTGTTGCTCTGCGTCAGCAGCTTCTCCTGGTCATAGCGGTTACCCTGGAGGAGAAACCAGGGAGGGTGAGCGCAAAGCCTCCAATGAGTGAACACACAGAGAGAGTGAACGCAGTGCGAGAGTGAACACACAAGAGAGCGTGTAGATATCTTGGGAGTGGACACACCGAGTGAACACGTTGTGAGAGTGAACACAACCAGAGTGACATTTAACCGGGCTCTGCGGAGGCTGATTTATTATTATATCACCAAAAGGGGGTTAAACAAGTAGAACGTTAACAGTTAACCAGCCGGGGTTAAAACATGTATAACTTTACAGTCAACCAACCCGGGTCCGCTTGGTGTAAAGACAACCCGACTGGTTAACTGTTAACGTTATACTTGTTATAACCAGGGTTGGTTAACGTTATATATGTATCAACCGGGTTGGTTAACGTTATACATGTTTTAACCCGGGTTGGTTTACGTTATACATGTTTTACCCAGGTTGGTTAACCAACTTTATACTAGTTTTAACTCGGGTTTGTTGACGGCGATCGTGACCCTTCCACGCGCAGCGTCCCTTTCTTTGTGGCGGAGCTGCTGTCTGAGGCACGCGGACAGACTCACCTTAAAGTGCTGGTCTCTGTACTGGCTGATGTCCACGTAGGAGTCGCTGTGCAAAGCTCCGAGTTTGACAGACATTTTGCAAAAATAAAAAGATTACAACAGTTAGCTTGTCGGGCTAATGCTTGCAGGAGAATTAGCGCTCATGAACAACTTCCGGTGTGCCGGTGTGCTCCCTTAAGTGCTCCCCTTACGTTCAGAAGCTTCGGGACGACTGACGAGGGCTTCCGTGATGATATAAACTAATTATATAATATAATAATCTGTCTACGTTTCTTTCTTATATCTTAAGACAGTTTGCAATATTTAGGCAACCTATGCACCATGTTACAAATAGCATTAAATTATGCATTGAAAGGCAACACTTCACCCGTAGTCTTATGAATAGGGCCTTCTGCTTTGAAAACGATATTCTTCAAACTTGAAATATTGATTTTGGGAACAACGCCAATATAAGTCATATAGAAACTAACGGAATTGCTATGTGGACATTTCATTATAATAAGTGAAGTTGAATAGGGATTACTTGGTAATCCAGTCATTTTGGCCAATGGGATAATTGTCTCTTGCAATAAAAAGACAAACACAAGTGCTCACATACAGCTTCAAATTTTATTACAATTCAAAAACTTATTTTAACAAAAAACGAACTTTATCTATACCATCTGATTATTCTTTCAGATACAAAGGCAACAATCTAAAAAACGGTTTAGCAAAATAGTTAGAATTCTCAAAAATATAAGAATTCTCGTATTAACGAGGAAAAAAACCAATGCAAGGTTATTTTAATCTAGAATACATAATAACAAACACCTAATAACTGTTTTTGGGCACATTGAGTCTAATATCAATACAGTTAGGACTTTGCCTTTGCACACAGTTGATCAAATTGTTTGGGGTGAAATAACTTTTCAATTAACCTTAAGTGGAATACAGTTCACTAAATTGTTAAGGGGGAAAAAATCATGTTTCAATTAACCTATAAGCTTAAGTGGAATACAGTCGGTCTACAGATGGCACCACACATTATTCTCAGGTTTGGCTTTCACATGGTCATGGGGATGTTTTTCCATTCGGTGCCATGGTCTGGAATCTATAAGAAAAACGAGACAAAAGTTGAAAATGGTTAGAAAACATCACGTAACAGACCACCTGAAGAGACTACAAGGGTCTCAGTAGTAGGACCACCTGACCATTTAATCCGGCATATTTAATGCACACAACCAGAACTCACACGATAAGGAATGCAAATCCGACATCTGACAGCTTCCCGGGTGCATGTTGTTCAATGATTTGTAGTTATTCGTTTTTCTACTAATGTGACTCAACCTAACAATAGATTGTGTAAACCCAGAAGGGGAATTAACATCCTTTTCTTCTCCTAATTACCATATCAAAGCAGCCTCCATCACTCATTCCTCCATCAAAGGTCGGATCTCCTCTCGATGCTGAGCAGCTCCACCTCGAAGATGAGCGTCGCGCCTCCGGGGATCTTGGGCGGCGCGCCTCGGTCCCCGTAGCCCAGCTCGGAGGGGATGACCAGCTTCCTTTTCTCGCCTTCGCACATCCCCAGGAGGCCCTGGTCCCAGCCTTTGATCACCTGCCCGGTGCCCAGGGTGAAGGTGAACGGGCTGTCCCGGGGGATGCTGCTGTCGAACTCGGTCCCGTCCTCCAGCTTCCCGGTATAGTGCATGTTCAGCACGTCACCCTTGCGGGACTTCATCGGGCAGTTGTCGACTCTCTTCTTGATGCCGATCTGCAGCTTCTTCTTGTCGGCGCCGCTGACGGCCGCCGGGAGGACGGAGATCAGCGCCACCGCCAGGAGCATCAACACACGCATGGCTGAACGGCGGATGGATCTTTAACTAAAGATGGGTCGAATTTGTTTCCGTTTTGTTTGTACCTACAAAAGCGGAGCAGGGGATCTGCTCGGAACGATCGAACCGAGCGAGGTCGGTTGCTGAGCGAACGGAAACACGTAACCTTAAAAGCGGATGGTACAACGCACAAACACCGCCGTGCAGAAACCGTTCCGTCGCTCGGGTTCCTCAGGTCGGTTCGGTAAACCTGGCGGTCACGGGTGTCAAACGTCTACGTTATCAAACGTAGGTTATTATCTGAAACATTATGATCGATGCAAACAAACATTATTGGTTTGTATCAATCATAATCTATATCTCGATGAAATGTGAGAAATCATGACCTAGATTGAAGTGCAGTAAATTGTGTTCGGTTTCAGGTGTCCAAAGTTCCTCTCCGGACTCGACTGTCGGGCCGGCCGGTTCGTCTGCTCAACCGATACTTAACCGGGTCATTCACGATGGGGATCATCCGGATATTATTCTCTCTCCTCAACAACCCGCGGGTCATCGAGAAGTTGGCTGAATCCCGCATTATACGGCGGGCGGCTCAGATCACCGCCTACGCGCTGACCAAGGCTCAGATCGCGGGCAGGGACGCGTCTGATCGGATCCTCAGCTCCAGCGCGGTGCGGGGGGAAGCCGCCAGGACCCCCGGAGACACGGGGGAGATGGGCGCTCTGTTCAGGAGACTGCGAGAAACATTTGTTAAAGAGCTCAAAGAAGGATGGAGAGACGCTTCCAAACAGATCAAGAAATGAAGACTTTAACGTTCTGCGTTCACTCGGTGGACTGACCAGACCGATGTGTAGGTTCTCCTTCCCTGCACCGCCTCATCACTTCAGGTGGTCTACCGCCAGGCCTCGGACCTTATGAGATGTGGGATATATGTGTGTAACTGCTAGACTGATGATTATGGATATCAAGCACGTGTCTTGGCTCATTTTATAGAATAATATAACTTTGATGTCCAATGGTCTAGAATGATTGTCCTCACGGTAAACAACACTGTCATCACGTAGTCAACTTTACTATTTGGAACGAAGAGCTTGCAAGTCGAACAGCAGCATTAAAGTCAGGCAAGCTATGCCTGATCTATAGTAATTTACACCTTCTCCTATCAGTAGCCATAACGTTGTTAACCTTTGGTTTAGGAGTCAATGACCTCACTGGAAAGTGTGCCAACCTTTGGTCTTTCAACAGCCAAAATGATTGATACTATTTATATTATATAAGTTATTGCAGTATTTTCAGTATGTACATACAAATGTACCTTGTGTTATTGACTTGGGATTTAGTTTCTCATTTAAATAAAGTATTTAATGCTGTTCAAGCCATAGCCATATTGGTGTAAACTTTAATGTTGTTCTCGTCTCATTGAACAATAGCAGTAACTAATATTTTGTATTTGAAGCACCGTGCTTGTTTGCTGAATGTCCGATCTTTTCGGTTGGGGGTATGCATGGCTCTCTGAGAAGAGCAAATTCTGTATTTAGGCTACAGTAGTGACATCAGAACATTGCTCTTTTCATGCAAAGATCAAAGGAATTTGTAACAGACACTATAATCTTTAAGGAAAAGCAGTGATTCTGGTAGCATTGCTTTTCTACTTATACTCTTAAAAATGACCATACAAATGATTGATGCACAGAAGATTTATTTTTGCTATAATAAAAACACAAACATTAAGGCAGGTTGTTATATGTAGCTAAACTTCTGCAGACACACTGGCCTGGCTACTAAATATTAGTTACAGTTTAATCATTTCATACAGAAAAATAATCTCTAGAAAGAGAAAAAGATAGTAGTATTGGTTTCTGACGACATGAGTCAGAACATATACACTGATATGGTATCTGACCTTAGAAAAATAAATCTCATACAAAAAAAAAAAATCAATGCAATTAAATAGGATGCAGTTTAAGGAACAGGGTTGGAATTACGACTGAGGAGATACACCATGACAGCTATGCTAGTCCAGGCCTACACTAGAAGGCCCAGCAGTGTAATGTAACAGGTGGCAGCATCTCTAGAACAACCACTGATATTAAGTGCTCATATGGTGACAATAGCAAGACTTCAGCAAATTAAATGTAATGTAAAAGACCATTTGAAGCCAGAAGGTCGTTTCTTCGCATTGCTCTTTCCTACTGTTCAGAATCTAGCTAAAAGCATTGGATGCGTTCAAAGGATAATTCAGATACAGACAGACATTGTCAGGGTCCTGCAAACAGTGAGTTTAGTTTGGAATGATCGGAGGCTCCAAGGCAGGAGATTTGTTCAAATCAAGTCAGTCTTGTTAGTTATGAGTCAAGAAAAAGTAGAGTTGGGAAGGAAACAGATAGGAAGGTGGAGCTACATAGGGTAGGGGATTCGATTTAAGCGTGTCACATAATCAGTCGCCTTGCTTCTCTAAATCCACAAGTTGGTTACCATAGCGCCGAGGATTGTAACCAGCAGCATCCAAATCGTTGATGTCACTGAGAGAGAAAGAGAGAGAGAGAGACGGACAACCATGAATACTATCATATTAGTATCTATAACCCCCGTTTTCCTCACAGCCCTGTAAAGTGTAGAAATTGTAGTATATTACCTGCAGCAGATGAGTTACACTGCAAGTCCACAAGTGAATCCATGTAGGTATGTCCTAGCCAATCGCTGTAGGTCTTTTTATCAGCCACGCCCACTAGGCGGAGTGTAGAATCTTTAAAGATGAGATCTGAGCCCTGATAGGCTGAGGAGTCGAACATTTTGAATTCGAGGCCCTCGTCACTGCGAAAATATTTCTACAGAGACAGAGACAGGAAGAGGGAGAGACTAAGATGTTTGCATAGCAGAGCGATTCAAGGAAAACTGTTAATATTGCCCCTTCCATCAAACTTGTATTTTAACACAACTTTTACCATCCTAGCCCCCCTACCTGTGCATAGTCCAGGAGTCCGTAGACAGCGTTGGTGTTGGTGCCGGGCCGTACCATGACGGCGTGGGAGGGGACTCTGGCCAGGTTACAGTCACGGTACTGCGTAACCTCAGCTTTGCTGTTCTGAGAGCACAGCAGCTGGAAGTCCTTGGACTGAAGGCTCAAGGCCCAGGGCTCCACCGAGTTACCTGCAGGAAAGAGATAAGAGGAAAAAGGAAAGAAAGATTATCAAATTTAGCTTTGGTACATTTGGACACAAAATGCAATATGTCAAGCAATTGTTTTTATCAGGATATTGATGAAGGATAACGCCTTGCAAGAGATTGCAAGTTATTTTATGCACATACAACATCCAAAGCATGCATTTGTTAAATATGGGCAAAATGTGTCATACCGTCTGTATTTTGGAAAACAGTCGAGTGCTTAACGAAAGCCACATCTCCAAGCCCTGCGGCCATACACCTAAGACGTACAGGCAGATGAAGTTCAGAGGCTGAACACTATTTCATTCATTGGTCAAAGTTACTTACTACTGATAAATCCATTATTTTCATTCCACTACTAGTCTTTTGTATCTACTAGAACAGTGGTTCTAAACCGGGGGTACGCGTACCCCTGGGGGTACGTGAAGGTAGTCCAGGGGTTACGTGAGATTTTTTAGGGTTAGAAAAAAATTATTATTATTATATATATTTTTTTTTTCACATCTTTCATATCATTCCGCAGTCCGGTAATTTAACATAACAGAAAGTAATTGAAACTTGAAGCCAGACAGTGGGTTACTGCGCATTTGCGTGAAGAACAATTTTTTCTTAGCAGAAATCACGAAATGGTGAATGTGTTTTACATCTTTTTTTCAAACAAAAATGCTTTGCGCTGGTTAGGGGGTACTTGGCTGAAAAAAATATTTCACAGGGGGCACATCACAGAAAAAAGGTTGAGAACCACTGCCTTAGATGCCACAGACAACGCCCTAGCCTTAACCGCTAACACCTACAAACCATAAAGAACACCAGAGCAACCACTCAAACACCAACTGTCCTACTTACAAACCAAGAGAGCCTATACGCCGCACTACCCTCTTCTACTTTTTGTCAACCAATCATGCACTCAGACCCAAATGTTATATACTGTGGGTTATTGGGATCACATATGTTTAAATAAAACATGTATTTTCAATACATGTTACACTATAGTCAAACATGCTCATATGACAACACCAAATGCTAAAAATAAAAATATTAAACCATCATTAGTTTGTTTTCATGGTCATGTGGTTACCCTCAATTCAAGGTAACCACATGCTCTACCAGGGAGTGTATTTTACAGAAGTTTGGCTTGTTTGTCAAGCTTTTGTCCTGATATATGCTAATATAAACGTGTGACAAGCTTGAAGGTCTAATCAGGTCAGTTTGCGTCGACAGAGCTATCAATCCTGAAGATCTTGTTCATTCTTTGTCATAGTAGAGATGGGCAGTCCAAGTCTTTACAAAAGTTGCACATCTCGAACTTCCTCAGTGTATAAAATCAATAAAAACTAAAATATTCTAAAATATATGACCAACATAAACCATCAATATTTTATTAAAATGAATAAAAAGGATTAGTTTGTTCTTATTGTAATATATTAATTAAAGCATTACTCAGTTCAGATCCCGAAAATGTATACAGCTCATAAAAAACTATAAACAATAAAGTTCTTTACAGCAGAAAAAAATCAATCAATCTGTGTGCAATTGCATTATTTGCCTTGTTACATATCAACATAAATTAGAACCTATAACATTTTTTTAGTATGCCATTAATTTTGTTGCATAATATTAGTAAGTTTAGGCCTACTGTTATTGTTTGCTACTGAATTGTTATAAGATTCATGATCAGTCATGACCTATGGTCTCTATTCAGGGGTGGACTGGGACAAAAATTTGGCCCGGGACTTTGGGATGGAGAGGCCTTTTATGAATGATCATTTCCAAGAAGTTTCCATGGTCAACAGCGAACTTCTCCCAGGTGTATGCTGCTTCAAATTAAGTGCCTCTATAGCTTAGACCACACTTCCCTAAAACTTTGATCACTTCTATCACACGATCCATGACTTGGCGTTTCTTCCTGACCTGATCCCGGTGCAGAGAGATTTGTTTCCCACAAAGTAGGCTTGCTATGTCTGCTTGGCT
>OOFH01043861.1:0-11106 GCA_900323355.1 Merlangius merlangus
AGAACACACCGACATTGCAACCAGACTTAGCTTTATAAGGTCGAAAAAGAAAGTGAATCAAAGTTCCTTTTTATTTATTTTTTTCATAATTTGCTGTGCAGAAATGCATGATGGGATTTTTCCTGTCCTAATCCCAGAAGGCATGTGCTTGCGCGGATGGTGTCTTTGATGTCTCTGTGATGTGTGGTAGGAACAGCACCTGCCTCTGAAGGATTATGTGCGAAGGTCAAATAAATAATACGCAAGACAGTGCGGAATGGGCCGAGTGTAATCGTCTTCTTCCGCCGTGGAAAGTCATCTGTTTTATCAATGGTTTTGATCCATGCACAGGAGGAGGAAAACTGCACTTTTTCTTGTCAGTGTATTTATGTTTTTATTAATGGATCTTTCAAGGAAATTACTATAAGTGCATAACTGAATAGTGTGTGTGTGTGTGTGAGCCTGGAGGCCTGCGTACTGTATTTGCTTGGTTATCTGTATGCGTGCGTGCGTGCGTGCGTGCGTGCGTGCGCGTGTGTTCACTTGTTTGAATGTGTTTGTGCATCTGTATGTTCATGGATGTGTGTGTGAGTGTGTGTGTGTGTGTGTGTGTGTGTGTGTGTGTGTTCACCTGGCTCTGCACAGGAGCTGATCACCACTCTGTACATCGGCTTCCTGGGGCTGATCTTCTCGTCCTACTTCGTGTACCTTGCCGAGAAGGACGCCGTGGACGAGGATGGCAAGACGGGCTTCGCCAGCTATGCCGACGCCCTGTGGTGGGGCGTGGTAAGACCCCCCTCTCCGTGTCCAGGATATTGACGTTCACCTTTGACCTTTACCTTCATTAAGCAGACGCGGCCCAACGGTCCACGGTCACAAGGGAGGCTGTGAGCAATCAACGCATACGTTGAAAATCGGTGTGACTTTATTAGTTACCCATCGTTCTTTTTTCGTTTTTATATTTTCTTTCTCAGTATCAGTTCAAATCTAAGGGGTGTTGACACGAATGGTGTCATCCGTTTCGCCTTCGCATTCTAACTCTGCAATACGAGAAACACTCGACGATCAGAAAGCACAATCTACCGCATTTCAGGCCGTAACTTTCAAATGATAAACTGTCACAATGCACCCACCCCACATGAATATCTCATATCTCTTATGATCTCGTTTGAGGTCAGAAGAAAACTGTTTCAACAGAAACCGGCTTTGAAAGGTAGTTCCGTAAAAGCCGAAAACAGCTTGTCTGGTTAAAACGTCTCTGATGAAAAAACAAAATAAAACACTGCTATGAGGCGCCAGTTCTCCTCAGTTTGGCCGAGCTCAGTTCTATCCCGTCGCCCCAAAGCAGTTAATTAAAAAAGAATTGGAGGTGTGAGGTAATGAGGAACCGATGGCCACCTTGTGTATGGGATCAGCGGGCCACAAAGACATGGCAATAAGGCATTCACCTCTGGGGCCCTCGGGGCATAAAGGAGCTCTGGAGCCCCGACACAACGTGTCAGTGGGCCTAATTAAAAGTGTAATTGTGGGATTACAACCTTTTTGTAACGAGGTTTGGAGGGGGTCGTGGGGGGCTCCTCTCTACACTCCTTGGAGAGTGGAGGGAAAGCTGTGATTTGGGACACACACACACACACACACATACATAAACACACACACACACACACACACACGCATACCTGTTTTTGCTACCTGGTGGGGACACATGACAAATTGTAGCCTGGTGGGAACCACCCTTTCTGAGTGGTCTACATACAAGGCAGAAACTGATCCACACACCATGTGCAGCTGTTATAACAGCCATCACTTGAAAACTTCAGTATAACCCTCAGAAGACTGACCTGACATTTGACCAACTGCTGGGGACCCCGTCAGGTAGAACACCCTCGGGGGGACCTGTGACGTAATGTTTTCATATGCTAATTTGTATTAGCATATGACACACACATACGACTGTGTGTGTTTCAAAGGTTACCAATGGGGACCTCACCTCAAAATCTTTAAATAAACAAATTCATATACATGTCAGCAGGTGTTTGTGCCTGCCGCTATAATAATGCATTGCAACATTCAAATTAATCATTTGACAAAATAAGTTCTTACTCAACTTTATTCCTCATAGCTGTTAGAACATAGAACATAGAACATACACAGAAGTGTAACAGCCAACATTTGAGTTAAGCCACAATGAAACTCATTGAAATGGGTGCTTGCTTGAATGCAATCACAACAGAAACGATTTAACAGACTTCAAGAACTCCAAGCACTTTAAATAGTCATTCAATTACATTCATTTTCTTTTAACAAAGTCCCTCTGGTATGCTGTTATTCGGTTCTTGACGAAAAACTTCACTGTTTCCCAGGTTCTATGGTTGAGAACTAAAGGAGCTGACCTGATGCAGTCTTCACATTGTCTTTTCCCTGGTACCCTGCCAGATGTGATGCAATCTAAGAGTTTGTCCTCAACCGCCTTCACCTCTTCTTCTGTCCACTTTCTTTTTGCCACTGTTGACACACATAAAATCACAACATTTAGTTTTAAAATGGTAATTTTTCTCATCGTTTAAACATTTTGAGTATATGCTATACAAGCAATTGATGCAAGAGCAGGGTTTTTCAAACTTCTCGGGCCTAGGGCCCAGTCATGTCAGAATTTAGGGTCACAGGGCCAACCTGGACATCGTCGCACTCTCGTCAAACCCCCACCCCCCATTGAAAATATAAAACAATTTGATATAGCCTATACAGTATGTAAAAGAATCATACATACTATTTGGCAGATTCTGTGGGAAGAACCCAACCAATTCAGTAAACCATAAAGGTCATTACCTTAGTTTAGACTTTCATGCCTTTTAGATCTTTAGCCTAAAACATATATTTGTCTTTTCTTTGCCCTGCGGACCAGTGTGCACCTCGTTGCAGACCGGCGCCGTTCCCCGGCCCATAGTTTGAGAAACACTGTGCTTGAGCATTGTCTGTTATAGTTAAGCTGGCCTGCATTTAATACCAAGCTAAGAAACCACCATAACTCTGGAGACCTACAATTTCAGGTGCGTGATTACAGATGCAGACACTGTGGGACTTAGTGAAAATGTCTTTCAGATTATGTTTGTCAGATTCAGCACCTGTTTATCAAAGTGCAAAGGTAAGTTAGCATTGTATGACAAAGAATATGTTAACTTTAGATAAATTCATAGTTTTCTTAGTTTTAGGCATCAGAAAACATCACATAAACATTTGGCCAAAATTCTACTAAAAGATCTTTCAGTTCATTACTATAGCAACACAGGCAAGTTCTCAGTTCAGCGATTTTCACTCTTTACCTGACTTTGAAGGCATCTTTCTTCCTTTTGTAGACATCTGGGCATTTGGAAGTTCCTCTGGAAATCAAATCAAAAGAAACACTTCATGATTTTTGGCACACCATACACAAAACATAAATATAAAAAAATAAAAGCATTCAACACGTAGCAACAGTAGCCTATTGATACCGCACAAAGGTTGCACAGTAAGACCTTGATAAAATTAAACAAGAAAGATAAAATGTAATGTTGTAAATGTTGTAATATTGTTTTAGTCAACTCAACAGAGGAACAATATGAGGGAGATTTAATGCAATCAAGCTTTCAATGATGAAGCAGGCAAGTTCGTCCTCAAGCCACTACATTACCTGTAGACGTTGAAGGGGATTGGCTTCGCTTCTTTGGCTGGTGCCTTTCACTCACCCTTGAAGACTGGCAGTCAACTAAACAGAGGAATAATACGAGGGAGATTTAATGCAATTAAGCTTTCAATGATGAAGCAGGCAAGTTCATCCTCAAGCCACTACATTACCTGTAGAATTTGAAGGGGATTGGCTTTGCTTCTTTGGCTGTTGCCTTTCATTCACCCTTGACGACTGGCTGTTAACCAAACATTCCTCTGAAAGACATACATAAACAATGGTATACTTGTAAGTCTGCAGGAACAAGACAGTTTCAATTGGGCCTAGAATTGCAATGTGTGAATTTTCATCATACCACAGATTACCTTACCTTTAGATGTTGAAGGAGACTGGTGTCGCTTCCTTGGCTGTGGCGCCTCATTCTCACTCTCTTCATCGTCACTTTCAGACACGTTACTGCCTAAATCCACCTTCTCTGCAATGTGGAGAAAAATGCATGCTTTACTTGTAGCTGTACTAAACAGCTGTGAATAGTGTACAATAACAACTGCAATGTCTTGTGTCTTACCATTAGGCTCAAGATTGATCTCGTCAAGATTTTTACCCTTGAATTCTGCAACTCTTCCCTGTTCCAGGGCTAACAGCACCTTGCTGATTTTGGCTAGCTGCAGCGTCCCTTCAGGCAGCCTGTAAAACTGTCTATGTACTCTGATGTCATGTCCCATGAAATCAGCTAACTGGTCCATCTCAGTGTCCTTTAGATTAAGAACTTTTGAGACGGTAGCCACATGTTTACGCAGCTTTGTGCATGACAGAGCCTTTGGAAATTTGGCCCCACACTCCTGGGCAACTTTCCTGATGCAGGATGTGCCGTGGAAGTAGGATTTCTCAGTCATGGGCGTTGCAAAAAAGAAAATGTTTTCATCCAGTACACCACATGTTTGACGAGTATTTACAAGGAGCTCCATGGAATCCAGCATGCCTGGAGTAAGGAGTATTGGGACCTTTCTGTCTCGCTTGCCCCTGACCTCAATCCGTTGAAAATGCTGACAGAGCTTTTTCTCAACTTCCGATAAGGCATCAGCGACATCGGAATGAACGACTGAATTGTTTCGAAGAAGATAGGTGTTCAACTTCAATTTTGAAACTTCTCCAGGCCTCCGGCGATTGAAAAGGATCAGATCACATAATGTCGCTTTGGCAAGCTGTGACCAGTTCTTTTGATTTTTTTCTGATTTTATTTTTTCTTGATAGAGTTTAGTATTGTTGTTCAGATGCACATGCATTTTTTTGACATCCTCTGTAAAAGGGAGAAGTTCTGGGCAGTTCCACTTTGCTTCCCTAAGTGTTTTCAGGGCTGATGCTGACACACATTCATTCCATTTAGTGGTGTACATTTCCTTGAACCGTTTCACATTTTTGATGTTGTCTTCCTCTCCTGCCATCATTGCCTCACATTCAGCAATATCAGCCATTCTCTTGAGGGTGTGGCCCAGTTTCAATGCCAAAGAGGGGACTTTGTAGACCTCTTCGTCTTCTTGGAATCCTGCTGTATCTTTAACAGCCTGAATTACATGACAGAAGTTTGAGGGCGTGAAAAAGTCTTTGATTCCATGAAGCGGCCCCGTTTTCTTTGCACTTAGCAACAGCCTTCCAGCCTCACGCATTTTAGTTCTGATATATTCATGCTTAGTTTTGTCACTGCCCATTTTGTTGCATAAATGTTCTCCAAATTTGATGATGCATACATCACTTTTAACTGCCTGTGTTATTTCGTCTTGCTTCATGTCACTTATGAGCTTCCATAGCTTCTTACTTACACCTTCAGGGACGGGCTGTGCATAGGCGCAGAGTGCTTGAACTTGAGATCTGCCTGGCTTTGTGGGCTGGCACTTCTTGGCCAAATTACACCTTTGCATATGCCTCCAAAGAGACTTTCGTCGAAACAGCCCATGGCAATGTAAACAATGCATGTAGTCCTTCACGTCCACATGCTTGGCAGTTGTTTGTTGACGTGGCACCAATTCACCTTTGCCTGCCTTCAGAACCTCTATGTTGTGCTCACGGTTCCCTTTATTCCTCAAAAGATCAAGAATAACCTTTCTTTCTTTAGACCCCTTACGAAAAGAAAGTGCTCTTGCTACCTCAAGCTCATCCTTATGCACTTGGGCCAAGTGCCTTGCCATTTTGCTGAATGGTTTGTGGCAGGAAAAGCAATACTGCTTTTTGTTATACACCCTTTGGCCATATGCAGTCTTCTTCAACTTCATTACAGAAACATCACTGTTGTCATCATTTACTGGCTGAGTTGATGTCTCCTTATCTTCGGGAGGGGAAGACTGTTGGGCTGCAATCATGGAAGATGAATTATCATCGCTGCTGTCTAAGGTCACATTGGGAGATGAGAGACGGGTCGATGACAGACGTCTGCTTTTCCCCTCTTGAGATTCTTCTGAACAGTCTGATTCTTCTGAATCTGGCACAAAATCATTGTCGCTGTTTTCAATGCTGCTAACTTCTGCTGCAAAGCTGTCATCTGAAGCTGAACTGATCTGTAATGATTGTCTGGTTAGCTGTAAATAAAAAAACTGGCTTCAGTTTAAAAACATAAAAGTTGATATATGTAGGGTTCAGTTTAAGTTCCTAAACATCCAAACAAGCCTACAGAAAATGTACAATGAAACACATTGTGCAGCATCACCTGTTAAAGACCTGCTGTTTAAATGGTTTTAACCATAGCAAGATACAAAGAACAATACAGTTAAACAAATTACCTGAGAGGGAGAGGGACAGAGAGACAGAGAGAGGGACAGAGGGAGAGCAGAGATATAGAGAGGGACAGAGGTAGAGAGAGAGAGAGGAGAGAGAGGGACAGAGGGAGAGCGATGGAGAGGGAGGGAGAAAGGGAGAGAGAGAGAGAGAAGGAGTGAGAGAGGGAGAGAGGAGAGAGACAGAGAGAGGAAGAGATAGAGAAGGGGAGAGGGAGAGTGACACTTACAAATACACTCTCAGTCCTCTCTAGCTCTGAAACTTCTTGGGCTCCTGAGGGTGCAGAAGAAACGGGCAATTCCAGAATGATGGTATCCGCATCACTGTCTGTGTCCTGGAAAGAGACGACCAATATCAAGTACTTTTTTTCAACCAGCCTGTTCCAATTGTGACTACATACCCTCTTAAAATTAATTAATTTACCATCATCATTCTCAACGTGCAAGGAAATTGAATTTGAAATATTACTACTTGTGTTAAGCTAATTGCTTTAACAAACTGACATCAATTAACATAATTAATAAAGAGTAAAAGTAGTTTGAAAAAAGGCAAGAAAATCATTCACAAATAAACATAAGAATTCAGATCTGAACGCACATTAACAAAGGCGTTTTCATCATGGGGAGGTGGGGCTTCAGCATCTTGGTCCTGCGGAGGTGTCATGGTGTCAAACCTTGATTGCTTTGGACATTCCTTTGCCTGAAATACATTTGAAACGTAAATGTAGTTATACAAATCCTTTATATTCACTTAACTCTGCATGCTACACAAGTGTTAAGTACATGAAATACATAGTTCTGCTTTAACAAATGTGTAATGCATGAAATATTAGATTTAATATGGATATTTACCTTGTCTGTTTTTTATATATATTAATTTAATCCACCAGATTTTGTGAATGTTTCTTAACAAGCTACTGAAATGAAAGCATGCCATGAAACTGCCTAATGTGCATCACCTTCAGTCGTGAATGTCTCCTGAGTCCTTCAATGTGACATTTAAGCCTTTCTTTGGCCTCCTTGCTTAGGCCTCCAGTCATCATGCGTTTATTTGGTCTATTGAAAATGTAAAGAAAAATTAACGATTGTATGTAGGCTACACATAAAGACAACATGACAGACAGTAATCGTGTTTTAACTACAAGGGAGCAATGTCGCAACGCAGATGACCCATCCAAATTGAAAGCGATTCATAGCACGTCGCCAGAACGAGCCTGCCAGATGGGTAGCCTGCCTGAGCACTCTCGCCGTCGCTCCTCACCTGCTCCCCATGTGCTTTGAGCCACCTTAAGCTAGCATTTTCATTGAAAGCATGTGTGCTGTCGTGTCAATGGTCAATACATTCAAAATAAATCTCTCATAGTTAACTATTAGCTATTCGTGAAAACATCCAAGTCCAATTTAAACGAAATCATGAAATATTGTAGCTAGTCCTGACTAATTACAGCAGAAACCAAAATGCTGGCTAGTTGACATTAAGGCCTACCTAAAAGTAGCCTTCTTTGTCACCTAAATCTACCTGAAGTAGAAGGAACATGCATAATCTTCATAATTTACATTTGACAATAATGTAATAAATGAAGTATTACTTTATTTTCAAATTTCTTGAGAGAAACTGTCCCACCTAATATTAATATTAATTAATAGCCTACTGCATTATTATATATTAATATGTATTAATATCGCGTTAATACTGCATCTTGCAACACATGCTCCTCCACCCTCTCATAACCCTCTCAACAGGATGCCTTAAATGAGCAAAGAGTCCATTTGGATGTATATGTAGCTAACTCGGTACGGCCACACCAAACGCGTTACTCGCGTTAGGGGCGTCGAAAAACGGCATTTTTGCATAGGGAACCATTGGTTTAGGAGCGTAGACGCGTTACACGCGTTAAAGCGGCGCGTTAGGGGCGTTAGACACGGCAGACGCACGTAATGACGCACGTAAACGCACCAGCGCGCCGAGTTCAAAAAATTGAACTTTTAACGTGAGTAACGCGTGACGCTTGCACAGAAGCACATGGCGGACATCTTACTCTTTATTCTGGGTGGAAATGGTACATAGTTACGCCATTAAAAGTGTTTATGTAAATATTTTTAGCGAGAAATGTGCATTTTACTTTCATAATGTTCGCTCTGTGAATGTGTAGGATGTTTGGTTTAACAGTTATGACGAAGAGGGAACGCTCCATTCACTTGCATGGGCAGAGTCTTGGGTTGCTAAGCAACCTCAACGTCTTTGGCGGACTATTTCTCTGCTGATCAACACTACGAAGGCAGGAAACACACCAGACATACCATGTGAAGTTATTTAACCCGATTATTGTTATTTATATCCGAGATTATTTAATCTAACCCGATCTAATCTCTATCATGCACCCAAACACGGCGGCGTTTGGGTTTCCTACCTCGGACTCCTAAATACAGCGCAGCGATGGTGGCTGCTTAGGCGCGTTGAACCATTTTTGTGACCCACAATGATCAAGCGGCGAGTTAGTAACACGTTTGGTGTGGCCTTTTTTTGTGGCCTTTCTGGTATGGCCTACCTTTAGGGTTCCATTCCATTTTAGTAGGCTACTCCAAACTCCGTGACCACGCAGATGCTTTGACGGAGTCGTGCTTTTTTGGCCGTTATTACATTATTGGCCGTTATAACGTTATTGGTTGCTACAGGGACTCATCTCATTCTATAAATGAATATAAATCAAATAAATGCAAATGCATGAAATAAAGACCTTCACACTCGAGGTCACTCTCTGCTCCCCCTAGTCAGACATGGTTTTTTTTTTTCCATTTCGGCCTCAGACGCGACGTGGTCCCGCTGCCCTTGAGGGTCCACCAGACCTCCACACTCGGGGTTTCCTTACCCTATTAACTACGGTAAGCAGTGAGTGGCCCCGAGTGTGGAGGTCTGGTGGACCCTCCAGGGCAGCGGGACCACGTAGTGTAGGACTAGGGCTTAGTCCGAGCAGGTGAACCCTTTCGGCCTCACACACCACGTTGTCCCGCTGCCCGTGACGTTGTGCTGCTGCACTCAAACGCGAGGATGACATATCATATATATATGCATTTATATATATATATATGTATTTAGGCTAAAAATAGGTTCGGCGCTTGTCGCGGTATGGACATATAAATAAATAGATGCCAATCTTACCTTATTTCTTCCATCATTCCTCCATTACACGAAGTCACACGTGTGCTGGCTCCATCGAAATGGCTGTATGTCAGTTCTGCTCTTCAATTTATCTTAAGTTTTTTCTAAACTAAAATGCCGGCCACACTGTGTGACGTTACTCTCACATTTCCGTTAAAATATCTCCACTATGAGGATTTCACCAATATTATATATTCAATAATAATAATAATAATAATAATAATAATAATAATAACAATAATAATTTCAGTGAGAAACATGTTGTATAGTGTAATTTAAATTTGTGTGGTGGGGACCTGGTATGTCAGGTGCACACACAGTTCTTACATTTTTCTAAACTAAAATGCCGGCCACACTTTGTGACGTTACTCTCACATTTCCGTTAAAATATCTCCACTATGAGGATTTCACCAATATAATATATTCAATAATAATAATAATAATAATAATAACAATAATAATAATAACAATAATAATTTCAGTGAGAAACATGTTGTATCGTGTAATTTAAATTTGTGCGGTGGGGACCTGGTATGTCAGGTGCACACACAGTTCTTAAAACTTCCAGTAAGTTCATCAGGCCTTGGATGATCTCTTGGAGGTGGGGGAGGGGTTGGTGTGGTGGGGACCTGGTATGTCAGGTGCACACACAGTTCTTACATTTTTCTAAACTAAAATGCCGGTCACACAGTCTCACATTTCCGTTAAAATATCTCCACTATGAGGATTTCACCAATATTATATATTCAATAATAATAATAATAATAATAATAATAATAATAATAATAATAACAATAATAATTTCAGTGAGAAACATGTTGTATAGTGTAATTTAAATTTGTGTGGTGGGGACCTGGTATGTCAGGTGCACACACAGTTCTTAAAATGTTCTAAACTAAAATGCCGGCCACACTGTGTGACGTTACTCTCACATTTCCGTTAAAATATCTCCACTATGAGGATTTCACCAATATTATATATTCAATAATAATAATAATAATAATAATAATAATAATAATAACAATAACAATAATAATTTCAATGAGAAACATGTTGTTTAGTGTAATTTAAATTTGTGTGGTGGGGACCTGGTATGTCAGGTGCACACACAGTTCTTAAAACTTCCAGTAAGTTCATCAGGCCTTCGATGATCTCTTGGAGGTGGGGGAGGGGTTGGTGTGGTGGGGACCTGGTATGTCAGGTGCACACACAGTTCTTAAAATGTTCTAAACTAAAATGCCGGCCACACTGTGTGACGTTACTCTCACATTTCCGTTAAAATATCTCCACTATGAGGATTTCACCAATATTATATATTCAATAATAATAATAATAATAATAATAATAATAATAATAATAATAATAATAATAGCAATGATTATTTCAGTGAGAAACATGTTGTATAGTGTAATTTAAATTTGTGTGGTGGGGACCTGGTATGTCAGGTGCACACACAGTTCTTAAAACTTCCAGTAAGTTCATCAGGCCTTCGATGATCTCTTGGAGGCGGGTGAGGGGTGGGCGTGGAAGGGGGC